>SJYC01016343.1:0-16720 GCA_006408675.1 Madoqua kirkii | reverse complement strand
TCAAGAGGCTTTTTAGTTCCTCTTCACTTTCTGCCATAAGGGTGGTATCATCTGCATATCTAAGGTTATTGATATTTCTCCCAGCAATCTTGATTCCAGCTTGTGTTTCTTCCAGTCCAGCGTTTCTCATGATGTACTCTGCGTAGAAGTTAAATAAGCAGGGTGACAATATACAGCCTTGACGGACTCCTTTTCCTCTTTGGAACCAGTCTGTTGTTCCATGTCCAGTTCTAACTGTTGCTTCCTGACCTGCATACAGACTTCTCAAGAGGCAGGTTAGGTGGTCTGGTATTCCCATCTCTTTCAGAATTTTCCACAGTTTATTGTGATCCACACAGTCAAAGGCTTTGACATAGTCAATAAAGCAGAAATAGATGTTTTTCTGGAACTCTCTTGCTTTTTCCATGATCCAGCAGATGTTGGCGATTTGATCTCTGGTTCCTCTGCCTTTTCTAAAACCAACTTGAACATCAGGGAGTTCATGGTTCACGTATTGCTGAAGCCTGGCTTGGAGAATTTTGTACTAGCATGTGAGATGAGTGCAATTGTGCAATAGTTTGAGCATTCTTTGGCACTGCCTTTCTTTGGAATTGGAATCAAAACTGGCCTTTTCCAGTCTTGTGGCCACTGCTGAGTTTTCCAAATTTGCTGGCATATCGAGTGCAGCACTTTCACAGCATTGTATACCAATTTGTTATTGTAACTAAGGATTCTTAGTTGAAGAGTCATGAACCATAGTTGAAAAAGCACCAATGTGCATGCCATTCCCTTAGTAGACTTGAGAACCCTATGGGGGAAGGGGTGTGTTATAAGAAGTGAGGGCCTCAGGATCTTTCACTCCAAGAATCCTGTTTGCCCATTCCTTAGGATTAAGGTGCTAAGGGACTCTCCCGTGTCCCTTAGAACTTTAGTGATTGATTCCTGTTGGTGTTCTAACCTCAGAAATAAAATGCCATGTTTGCCTCTGGATTAATTAGCCCTTTAAGAGGAAGAAAATAGACTTCACTGGAGGGGCTTTCAAAGCAGAGAGAGAAAACATCCCAGAAACAGAAATCATGTGACGCAGATCATAAAATTTCTCCTAAGCTGGATTTAATTAGAAGTTGCTGGAATGATTTGGCATGCAAACAGCTGCTGTCAGATCTATGCAGTGATTCCCAGCCTTGGAACAGCTGTATGTAGTTTTTCTCTCTCTTTCCAACAAGATCTAGGCAGAAAACCTGCAATGCCCTGGCAAGGCCTTGGCGTTATTCTCATGAGCTAATCAGATCAACCTAGACAAGACAGAAAAAGATTTGTGTATTTTATTTGCATATTTAAACAATCCTTTATCTTTTCGTTGCTGCTGCTGTTGTTGAAGCTGTCTTGGAATGTTTGCACTGGGCTCATGAACTATTTTGGAGGGAAATTATTTCGAAGCACCTGGCATGTTCTCACAGTGTTGCAATGGGTTCTGTGATACTTTGAGCATGTACTGGTTTTTGCTCTAAATTAAAGTCTTAAATTTAAGCTTGAGTCTGTCATATGATGAACTAAGTCAGAAAGAGAAAAATAAATATCATCTATTAACACATAGACATGGAATCTAGAAAAATGGTGCTGATGAACCTATTTGCAGGGCAGAAATAGCAGTGCAGACGCAGAGAACAGACTTGGAAGGAGAGGGTAGGATGAATGGAGAGAGTGAGATGAATGGAGAGAGTGGCATTGAATATATACGCTCTCACGTGTAAAAATAGCCAGTGGAAAGCTGTTAGATACCACCGGGAGCTCAGCTCGGCACTCTGTGATGACCTAGAGGGATGGAATGTGGGGGGCACGTGGGAGAGAGACTCAAGAGGGTGGGGATATATATGTATACATATAGCCAATTCACTTTGTTGTACAGCAGAAACCAGCACAACATTACAAAGCAACTATATGCCAATCAAAAAAAATTACGCGTGAGCTGCAGACACTCCTCAGCTCAGATATTGAATCTGCTACTAATTGTCATGAGCTGGAGGGGCAAAGGGTCTTTGAATTTTGTTTTGAAAAATGAGAAGCCTGGAGAGACCTGCATTTGCCTTGGCCTCCTACCATACAAATGGGTTCTCGTGGTCACTAGAAGAGGGTATGTTCATGCGTGACCTGAGCTTCTACCTAGGGGGACATTAATTCCAAATAGACGCAAAGAGTCAGACACAACTTAGCAACTGAACAACCACAACATAGTTCCCTGGTGATCAATAGTTTTCCATAGTCATACACAAGGGAGTGTAGGGTGTGTGTGTGTGTGTGTGTGTGTGTGTGTGTGTGTGTGTGTGTGAAAGCTCTTCTGAGGCATTCTCAGGGGTTTACATCTGCTATGGGAGTGGTTCTGACTCTGGCAGGACAAGCCCTCTTCCCTATAAAGCAGCTCTCAAGCTAGAAAAAATTCTCAAAACCAGCCATTTTCCAGCACTCTAGGAACTGATCAAAAGCATGTAGCAACATGAGAAGGTTTTATTCATGAACACTACTGAACCTGGGGAAGAACGGTGTGGGTCTGTGGCATCATAACCAGGTGCTGCTGCTGATGCCTAGTTCTGTCCCTGGTAGTTCATGCAGGGCAGGGAGGACTGCCATAATGCCCACCAGCTTACCTGTCCCTGGAGAAAGGTGTTCATGTGACTGTCAGTTACAGCCACAACTCTGCGAGACGCCAGTGGGCAGGGCCAGCAACTTGATATTTGGGGCAAGCCATCTTTGGGTGGACCAGTCAAGGATTCAGCAGGGATTTGCAGGATGTGAGACAGCCTTGGGAGTTTGCTAAGCACTGCTGTATCTCCAGGGGACTGGAAGCTGTGGGCACACACAGCAGAGATGCAAGTGGTTGCACATCCCTGAAGACAGAGGCTGAACCCAGCTGCAGAGGAGGTGGGAGAGCCAGCCGTTGGTGATCTTGTTGAATGTTCTTATATACACTGCTAAAGATGCCACTTTGATTTTGGAAATATCACTCTTGCACCCATGAGGGGCATGCAAAGGGTGTGAAACTGATGTTGTATTCCTCAAATTGAGTTCCTCACTCTTCAACTAAAGACTGCATCAGAATTATCTAAGAAAGTGAAAGTGAAAGTTGCTCAGTTGTGTCCAACTCTGCGACCCCATGGACTATACAGTCCATGGAGTTCTCCAGGCCGGAATACTGTAGTGGGTAGCCTTTCCCTTCTCCAAGGGATCTTCTCAAACCAGGGATCGAACCCAGGTCTCCTGCATTGCGGGTGGATTCTTTACCATCTGAGCCACTGGGAAAGCTCAAGAATACTGGAGTGGGTAGCCTAACCCTTCTCCAGTGGATCTTCCTGACTCAGGAATCGAAACAGGGTCTCTTGCATTGCAGGCAGAATCTTTACCAATTGAGCTATCAGGGGCTATGAACAAGCAGATCCCTGGGTTCCAGTCCAAGTTTACTGAATCCAAAGCCCAAGTAGGGCCCGAGAACTGGCATTTTTGCAAATACAACACACTGGTAATCTAAGGGGCCTTCCCAGGACAGACCTTGCCCGTATCCTCTGCTTTAGCTCTTCTCTGAAGTGCCTAGATAATCGTATTTGATGCACATTTCCTGAGTTGTTTTGCAGATGTGAAAACCCCCCGACCAAATAGAAGATGTTAACTACTTGATGACCATGAGTATATAGTCCCAGGCCTTCTGGGGCCAAAGGACTGATAATGCTAACCCAAATGACATCACCCTGTTCCCTCATCATAAACCAGTCAGAGAACTGTGCAAAAGCTGATCAGGTACCGTGAGACACCCCCGCCTCATTTGTCTTTTTACTTCCATTCATAGATCTACTTGATAGATATTTTTATAAAACAAAACATGTCTAAATTTTTTCTGATAACTTTGAATGTTTTACTATAAGTTCAGTTCAGTTCAGTCCCTCAGTCAATGTCTGACTCTTCACTACCCCATGGACCACAGCACACCAGGCCTCCCTGTCCATCACCAACACCCAGAGACTGCTCACACTCATCTCCATTGAGTCGGTGATGCCAATTGGAATGAAAACTGACCTTTTCCAGTCCTGTGGCCACTGCTGAGTTTTCCAAATTTGCTGGCATATTGAGTGCAGCACTTTCACAGCATCATCTTTCAGGATCTGAAATAGCTCCACTGGAATTCCATCACCTCCACTAGCTTTGTTCGTAGTGATGCTTTCTAAGGCCCACTTGACTTCGCATTCCAGGATGTCTGGCTCTAGGTGAGTGATCACACCATCATGATTATCTTGGTCATGAAGATCTTTCTGATGCTGTAAAGAGCAGTATTGCATGCTGCTGCTAAGTCACTTCAGTTGTGTCCGACTCTATGTGATCCCATAGACGGCAGCCCACCAGGCTCCCCCGTTCCTGGGATTCTCCAGGCAAGAACACTAGAATGGGTTGCCATTTCCTTCTCCAATGTATGAAAACGAAAAGTGAAAGTGAAGTCATTCAGTCGTGTCCGACCCTTAGCAACCTCATGGACTGCAGCCTACCAGGCTCCTCCATCCATGGGATTTTCCAGGCAAGAGTACTGGAGTAGGGTGCCATTGCATAGGAACCATGTATCAAGGCAAATTGGAAGTGGTCAAACAGGAGATGACAAGAGTGAACGTCGACATTCTAGGAATTAGCAAATTAAGATGGACTGGAATAGGTGAATTTAACTCAGATGACCATTATATCTACTACTGTGGGCAGGAATCCCTTAGAAGAAATGGAGTAGCCTTGACATCTCTGCAATACCCCAAATCCCAATCTGTGGGTACCCAAGCAACAAATACCCTTTGTCACCCTAAGATCAGAAAAGCCATGCCTGAAAATTGTATCCTGCTCACAGGGTCGTCTGGAAACGAAAGCGTTAGCCCAGGGCCCAGCACAGAGTCGGTGCTCAGTTGTCGTGCTGATGGTGATCAGAACGCAGCCCGGGTGTAAGAAGTCTCAGACAGGTCCCTCCCTGTGCATCCCATGCCTTGGGCTCCCCTGGGGTGCAGGGCCAGGGTAGTGAAAGGCTGCACTCACTAAGCCTCCCCATCCTGCTCCTCCCAGCCCCACCCCAGCCAAGCCTGGGCACATGGAGATGCCTCCGCTGTGGTCATAAAGGTGAGGGCGGCGGAGGCCCGCCCACAAGGCCAGCCCAGGCAAGGCTGGGGGTGGGGTCAAGAGCTGTGAGCCTGCGCCCAGGTGAGGGACAGTTTATGGTGGCACTGGTTAAGCGCACAGCTCTGAGCCAGACTGTCTGGATTCGCCCCTCTGTGTGACCTCAGGCAGCCACCCTAAGCTGTGTCTCTGTCTTCTCACAGTAAAACGGGGATGAGAGCAGAACCACTTCCTAGGGTTGAGGGGGAGTTAGAAGAGGACACAACATTCCGGAGTCAGGAGAGGGCAGCAGACAGACGGTGAGCCCGAAGGGAAGCAGCCGGTTGCGGATGCTGGGTTTGGGTTTCGCTGGAGAAGAGCGAGCCTAGCCCGGGAGCTGGGCTGCCCCAGCCGCGGTCTCGGGACCGCTGCCTCCAGCCTGCTCCGGGATTCCTCCGCCCTCAGCCCTGCAGCCCACGTACCCCTCCTTCCTACCTCGAACTCCTGACCTCGATCTCCTGCCATACATCATACACGCTTCTGCACAAACATCACCTCCTGGGAGAGGCTACCCTAAAGGTCCTCCTCACCTGGGCCCCTCTGATAATTCCGTCTCAGACCCTCGGAGCATTTAACCACAGGAAAATCCTGCCGTACTGTTCATTCGGACAGAGCGCAGTTGGGGGTTTCCTGTTGCCTCCCGGCTACCAGTTAACAACCACTCCTGGTGAACAAGGCGATACTCAAGCTTCCGTCCTTGGGAACAACACGTCCAGGAAGCACAGCCTGTGACTATTGGGGACTTTCTCACTTCAGTGCCAGTTCAGTTATGCATACAGTAAGTTGTACTATTTTACTTTTTGAGATAGGAAAATGATCCATTTTTTACTACCTCGAACTCCTTCTGACCTCGATCTCCTGCCATACATCATACACGCTTCTGCACAAACATCACCTCCTGGGAGAGGCTACCCTAAAGGTCCTCCTCACCTGGGCCCCTCTGATAATTCCGTCTCAGACCCTCGGAGCATTTAACCACAGGAAAATCCTGCCGTACTGTTCATTCGGACAGAGCGCAGTTGGGGGTTTCCTGTTGCCTCCCGGCTACCAGTTAACAACCACTCCTGGTGAACAAGGCGATACTCAAGCTTCCGTCCTTGGGAACAACACGTCCAGGAAGCACAGCCTGTGACTATTGGGGACTTTCTCACTTCAGTGCCAGTTCAGTTATGCATACAGTAAGTTGTACTATTTTACTTTTTGAGATAGGAAAATGATCCATTTTTTAAAAAAACTCTTTACTGGAAGAAACTTGCTTTACAGTGTTGCGTTGGTCTCTGCCACACATCAGCGTGAATCAGCCACAGGTATACACGTGCTCTCCCTCTTGAACCTCCCTCCCATCGCCCACCCCAGCCCAGCCCTCTAGGTTGTCACAGAGCCCTGGGTTGAGCACCCCTTGTCTAGTGGAATCAGGCCAGATCATGAAGCTGTTTTCTTCTTTTTTCCCCCAATTACTTATCTATTTTCGGCTGCACTGGGTCTTGGCTGCTGCTCACGGACTTTCTCTAGTTGTGGCAAGTGGGGGCTACTCTTTGTCCTGGTGCCCAAGCTTATTGTTGTGGTTCCTTTTGTCGAGGAGCACAGGCTCTAGGTGTGCGGGCTTCAGGGGCTGTGCTCGCAGGCTGGGTAGTTGCGGTGGTGGGCTTAGTTATTCCGCGGCAGGTGGGATCTTCCCAAACTAGGGATCAAACCCGAGTCCCCTGCACTGGCAGGCAGATTGTTAACCACTGGACCACCAGGGAAGCCCATCTGCTTTTAACATTCAATATTGGCTTTATCTCCACTTGCAAAACAAACATGATGTCTCCAAACTAAAAACGACATTTACTTTGTATTCATTTGCTTTTAAAGTCATTTAATGTTTTTTAAATTAGTTCATACAGGACATCTATTAAAGCTCTGGATTGGGCTACCCAGCTGAGAGCAGTGCCACAGCTCAGAATTTTTTATAAGCGTAGGTACTACATTTTAGGGTTTCCCCAGTGGTTTAGCAGTAAAGAATTGACTGCAATGCAGGAGACCAAAGAGATGTGGGTTCAGCCCGTGGGTAGGGAAGATGCCCTGGAAGAGGGCCTGGCAACACACGCCAGTATTCTCGCCTGGAGAGTCCCATGGACAGAGGACCCTGGTGGGCTATAGACCATGGGGTTGCACAGAGTTAGACATGACAGAGCACAGCACAGCACTACATTTTAAAAATTATTTTATACAGAATTTCTTTTAGGACAGTGACTATCTAAGCCCTCCTTTTCTTCTTTCCCTGCCCCCCAAGGAGTAGAAAAGAGATCATTCTTTTGTGAACTCTTTTTGGAAAAGGTTAAGAGAGAGAGACGGGAAGGTAGCTGGAAGGGGAACTGGGTCAAGAGTCTCTGCTTCTGTAAAGGTCTTATTCATTTTCTGAAGTTGGGTTTCCTCCCACCCTCCACCCCATCTCACCCCTCTAGATTGTCACAGACCATGCCTAGCACATAGCAAATGCTTTATAAGACATTTCCTCTTATTATGACTGCATTAGTCCAGAGGAAAGATGATGTAAGCTTTGAAAGGAAGCAGTGAAATTATTTCTGTGGAAGACTGCAGCTGTAAGAGGCTGCGGAGTTAAAAGGTTTTACTGAAGACGCAAAAGCTTGGAGAGAAGCAGGCAACAGTGCCAGTTGGGAGGTGGATGGGATAGGTGAGTGGTTGGTATGTGAAATGAAGTAATCATGGTGGATGCCAGCCCTCTCCTGTGATCACAGGATTTCAGGAAGCCCAAAGAGAAAGACATGACCTCTCTTACTCCCTGGGGAAGCTGGCTCTACAGATGAACTGCTGGGAGCACTGCTCTATCCTCACCAGGAGCACTGGGGATGGGCCAGGCTTCCTCAGCGCCACACCATCCTTACGTGATTTATGGAGAAGACAAACCCAGGAAGGAAGCTTCAATCAAGGAATAGCCAAGAAACATAATCATTTAATGCTTTATCTATTTGGATGATGGTTTCAGGGTTTTCTCCATCACATTTGTATCTTGATTCCAATAGTATGTCTTTGATGGAAGCCTCAATAAATAGGTGTCTCTGATGGTAAGGTGAAGGGATGAATGGTCTGATTTCTGAGCAATTTGAGAAATAAATTAGAATAATAATAATTTTAAAAGAACCTAACAGAATGTGACGGTGGAGACCTTGTCCTCATGGAGGATCTCATGTCCTTAGGCTACTGCCACAGAGAGCACTCCAAAGGAAAAGAGCTGCAGGAGGGTCACAAATCGAGCTTCCTGTTACCATCTGTGTTTATGTCTTCAGACCCTGGGATTTCTTTGGAAGGAATGATGCTGAAGCTGAAACTCCAGTACTCTGGCCACCTCATGGGAAGAGCTGACTCACTGGAAAAGACTCTGATGCTGGGAAAGATTAGAGGCAGGAGGAGAAGGGGACGACAGAGGATGAGATGGCTGGAGGGCATCATGGACTCGATGAACGTGAGTCTGAGTGAACTCCAGGAGATGGTGATGGACAGGGAAGCCTGGCGTGCTGCGATTCATGGGGTCACAACAAGTTGGACACAACTGAGTGACTGAACTGAACTGAACTGTGATCATATTGGACCCACCCAGATAATCCTGGATAATCTTAAAGTCAACTGATTAACAACCTTAATTCCATCAGTGGCCATAATTCTCCTTTGCCATGAAATGCAAAATATTTATAGGTTCTAGGGATTAGGGCATAAGCATCTTTGGGAGGCTATTATTTTGCTTATTAAAAAAATTGTTTTTTCAGTTCTCACCTGTAGTATAAATTTCTAATTTATTTGTTTATTTTTTATTTTATTTTATTTTACTTTACAATATTGTATTGGTTTTGCCAAACATCAACATGAATCCACCAAGGGTTAAAAATCTTATATTGACGTATATTTGATTTACTATGTTGTGTTCTTTTCAGGAGTACAGCAAAGTGATTTATATATTTACATAGATATACACATATCTATTCTTTTTCAGATTCTTTTCCTATATAAGTTATACAGAATATTGAGTAAGAGCTTTTGTGCTATACAGTAGGACCTCACTGATTATCTATTTTATATACTGTTGTTTGTTCTTTAGTTGCTAAGTTGTGTCCAATTCTTTTGCACCCCCATGGACTATAGCCTGGGAGACTCTGTCCATGGAATTTTCCAGGCAAGAATACTGGAGTGGGTTGCCATTTCCTTCTCCAGGAGATCTTCCCGACCCAGGAATCGAACCTCAGTCTCCTGCATTGCAGGCACATTCTTTACCAACTGAGCTAGTATTTTATATATAGTGAAAGTGAAGTCGCTGAGTCGTGTCTGACTCTTTGCAACCCATGGACTGTAGCCCACCAAGCTCCTCCATCCATGTGATTCTCCGGGCAAGAATACTGGAGTGGGTTGCCATTTCCTTCTCCAGGGGATCTTCCCGACTCAGGGATTGAACCCAGGTCTCCCACATTGCAGGCAGACACTTTAACCTCTGCACCAGCAGGGAAGCATTTTATACATAGTAGGGTATATATGCTAATCCCAACCTCCTAATTTATACCTCCTGCTGAGGTGGCACCCACCTATCTATCCCTTTGGTAAACACAAGTTTATTTTCTAAGTCTATGAGTCAGTTTCTGTTTTGTAAATAAGTTCTTTTGTGTCATTTTGTAAGATTTCATATATAATTAATGTTATATGCTATTTTTCTTTTTCTGTCTAATTTGTTTCACTTAGTATATTTGAAATGTAGATATTAGTTATAAGAAAAGTTTAGCATAAAGAGATGAGAAATTGATGATCAAGTTACAGATGTAAACACATTACATTGGGAGAACCTGATTTATTCCATGTGTGTATCACACATTACTAGACAAGTAGTAACAGAAGAAATTCAAAGTATGAAGTAAAGGTCTACTAAATATATTCTGGCTTATTTTAATATAAATATAAACAGTAAAATTTGGTTAAAAGACGAAAACTCAGGTCAAACACTAAACTGTATAGGATGTCAAACAATAGGTGTAAGGTGGGAAAGTAACAGGATCTCTAATTATCTTGCATGTGAGGTAGCTATTATTTTTATTATCTTCATTCCCATTTTGTGATGGAAAATTAAGCCATGGGTGGTGGTAGGTGGGTAGGAAACCAATCAAGTTCATGCATTCAGTGAAAACAGGTTTTAAGTTTTACCCTAGAGCTAATGATTTCAGAGTCACTATAGAATTCTGCCAATCATTTGGAGAATGAATGAGAATATGTAGAAGATTGTATTTTCAGAAACAGTTTCAATAACATCTTCCATCCACGTGTGATGCCTACAGTGTGATTCTGAAATTCCATTGAGAGGTGGAGTCTCTCGTTCCTCCACTGGAATGTAGGTGGACCTGTGACTGGATAGCGACTTGTAGGTTATGAAAGGCATTACAGTTTTGACTGACTCTCTTGACATTTTTCCCCTTGGAGTTCCGCCATGTTGTGGGGAAGTACAAAGGTGCCTCATGGAGAAGACTGTATTGAGAGGGACAGGTAGCCAGCAGCGGCTCTCCAGGGAAGGAGGGAGGGAGCTATTAGGGGTTGCTAGCACAGCTCAGGTGAGTGACCCCAGATGATACACTACCCAGAGCATGTTGTATTCAGATTTGTCAGCAAAATAAGTGATTGCTCTTATTCCAAGTTTCTAAATTTGCAGGTGATATTTGACCCAATAATAGTTGACTAGGATGGATAGGATGACTTCAAGTTTCTAAATTTGAGTAATTGGCTCTCTTATCTTACTTCTATAACTGATGTTTCCTAGAAACTTGATTTCATGGTGAGAAGATCAGTGGTTGACATCTGATGGAATATATTTGGATGTGTGATCTTCCTCTGTTAAGAAATGCACTGTAGGATCTGAGGGCAGAATTCCTCTTGCTCAAACAGGGGAAACTTGAGTTCATACACTTGGTGGGTTTCATTCTTGAGGCCTCTGAAGTGTTGGTGCTGAGACAAACACGAAGCTATTAATTCAAGATGTTGCAACAGTGCTTTTTCTGCTGCACTTTTGATTCACATGTGGGACTTTAAAAAGTACTGACGAGTGTGTGCTACTCTCATATCCCAAATATGCTGACTTTGATTTTTGGGTGGTGCTTGGATATTAATGTTTTGCAAAGTTTCCCAGGTGTTAATAACGTGCATTTATGTGAGCAAACTTCTCGATTACTTGGATAGGATGCCATTAATTAATTGGCATCTAAAATTCAATGCTTAGAGGATTCTAAAATGAAGAAAAGAGGAAACAAGGATTAACTACTGAGGGTGAAATAAAAGTGGTCTGGATTCTTGGAAGAGATATGGAATACTCCGCACAGGCAACACAGCAGGTTCTGATGTGTGTTTGTATAGTTCAAGTTGGTTCTCTTCAAAAGACCTCTGGTAGTTATAGGGGCAACTCCCCCAGATCTAGTTATCCTTCCTTCTGGACTCATAGAGATTGAATTTCTGGCCTCGTCATGCTTTAGTGGGGTCACAAGAACAGCATTGGCTAATAACGTGTGGGTTGGAGCATGTGCTAGCAAGTTCAAGCTCCTCCAGAATATTCTCTCTCTGGCATAGAAAGAGGCAAGACTTGAAATATGGTTTTTCCATCACCACAGATCACTGGGAGATTAGGCAGAAAAGACCACAGCTGCCAATCCTTGATGGAAATATTGGATGAGGGAGAAATTATATCTATTTTTTGCTTTAAGCCACTGAGATTTTTGAATTGTTTGTTACTGCAGCATAACCCATCAGATCCTGACTAACACAAAGGTTGAGCAAGATAGACATGCATCTCTCTGCAAGGAGTTAGAATTCCTATCCTTCTGAAGCCAAATTTTACCCAAGACTCCTTTACAGGAAATAAGATTACAGAGAATAGAATTTTTAGCTCATGCTTCATGAATTAAAGCAACATGCTTAGACTTCAAGTCAGAGAACCAAGTATTTTATTTAGAAACCAGTATTTGGAAAGCTGGCAGCTTTCCCCTAAGGGTAAATGGGATATGATGCCAAGTTCACACTCATGGAATTAATTGACTGCTCTACTTTCAACAGAAGGTATCAAAGCTTTCCATATTAGTGACCCATGTAAAACAAACCTTACCACATGGACTGTGGTTTTCAAGAAAGCTTCTATTAAATGAACTGCTCAATATATATTTACCAGGGTGAGGGGACGGAGGGGGTGAATGGAAAAACACACATGCATACTTAGAATAGCCCCTTTTGTGCTTCTTTTTTATACCCAAGGCTTTTTAAAAGAACTTTTTGGTATTCAGAAGTCAACATTAGTGGCAGAGCTTACTTTAATCACAGACTTCTTCTTAGAGCTGGAGCATAGGAGAAACTAGTTCTTTTAAAAACAGTCTACATGCAGAAATCCCATTATGTGAGCATTTTGATCAATTTACTGAACCTTTGGTGGTCATCATTGCCACGGAAATCCTTAAGGTACCTTCAGCCACAGCCTCCTTCCTGTAAGCCTTTGCTTTCTTTCCTACGCACTTCAAGATTCAGCTTACCATTTCCTGTGCGCTCTTTCCTGGGCTTCTCTCCCTTCAAAACTGTCTTTGGAAAAGCTTCACATTCCTGAAAGCAAACACAAAGCTGTAGCAGGATATTTCTGGCATTCATTTCTGAATTTTTCACCTAGTATTTCCTTTTCCTCTTTGCATTCGATAAAGATTATGCCTGCAGACAAGCTAGAGGAGCCTGGTGGACTACAGCCCATGGTGTCGCCAAGAGACGGACATGACTGAGTGAATGAGCATGCAACAAAGACAGGGCTGAGAGCAAGAAAGACCTGTGATCTCTGACATTTAATGATTGGGCATGATATTCAGACAAAATATTTGACTAGTAGCAGGAGGAAAGTAGAATTTTACTCTAAACCTGCTTAACTACAAAAGATGCCCCTGGTTGGAGGAAAGACGAAAAGAGCGTATCCAGTGTATTAATAGAAGCTTTGAGTAATAATAAGGCCAACAAATTAGATGATAACTGTTGAAGATAGTTCGTTACTCACAGTTCCTAACCGGAAACTCATACCACACCATGTAGGGCCACACAGGGAGGCACCAGGTCTAGTCAGGAGACAGAGGGAGAGGGAAAAACAGGCTATAAAAACATTTATTGCAGTTTCTTGGGAAAACCAGGAAAGACGGGGCAAGCAGGTTTAGGATTGTCTAGTTTAAATATTATTGGGTTCTGGAGCATAGGAACTGTCCATAGTTGTCTGGTACCTGGCCCTGGGGTGGTGAGGGCAGGTGAATTCCCCTAGAGTACGTGCACATATTTGAAAAGATGCTAATCCCCGGGCATGGCAGAGAGGTGGAAGAAAGCCCTAGGCCCCGCACCTGCTTATCTATACAGGCCAAAAGATGGGCACTTCTGAGAGAGCTCATATAATTTAACCTGTCCCCTTCTCCTACACCAAAGCATGTAAGCCTCTGGGAACTCTGAGATGACCTGAGGTGGGGAGTGATTAGCAGGGTGACCACATACAGACAACAAGACACATTTGAGAGCACTTATAATCAGGCTGGGGTAACATAATGTAAGCCAGGACCATCCCAGGCAAACCAGGACACATGGTCTCCTGGCATTAACCCTAAAGAAATTGGATTTGTTTCCTGTTATTCTGCTGAGGGAAAGTTCAAAATGGAAACCAAGTCAATCTATAGAAAATAAAGTTCCTGAGCTAGCCCTATTGTATACATCATTTCCCTTGTAAGGGTTTTATAACTGATTCCCAGCCCCCACCTAGAGAAATATTTATTGGGAGAGAAGGGAAAAGCTGTCAAGGAAGGTTGCAACTGTGCCAGTAATTGCTTCTGGTCATCCCAGCCATGATTCGAGCTCCCACTCTGTTGGCAGACTGTGTCTTCACATCCATCAGGCCTGAGTGCAGGAGAGTCATCCAACTCCTTTCTTATCCGGTCCTTGCAGTCCCTGGGGGATATAATATACATGTTTCTAGCTTTACCTGAAGGCAGAGTTAGGAAAGAACAGAGCCATTCGGATGTCCGCAGACCCTCCCAGACAGGACAGGAAGCATCCTCGAGTGCAGTAGAAGACTTCTGTTCTCACAGCCCCTCTGTGTTGGTTAGCACTGGATTCACGCTCCAGAGCCTTCCACATCCTTTTCCTCGAGGAGATGCACTTCAGCGCCAGGTGGAAATAATGAGTTGATCATCACGCAGATGATAACACAATATGTTTTGTTTGCATGTGTGTGTGTTGAAGACTTTTAAGGTGTCCAGTTTGTAAGAACAAACAGATGGTGAATTTAAGGTGCACAGCGGTGTCTCCTCATTGCCAAATGTGGTAATCACATTTTCATCAGAGATAATCTCACTCGTCAGAGCCAGGACACCTCCTTGGGCAGGAAACAGATATTTTTTGATTATTATGCATATTTTCATGAATTGTTTATGCTTTAAGTTTATAAGAAAGAGACATCTGTATTTCGTACTTTTAAAGAAAATATGAGATATACACAAAAGAAACTAGCTGGTCGACAATCTAAGGGATTTTTTTGATATATATGTTAGTCACTCAGCTGTGTCTGACTCTTTGTGACCTCATAGGTTGTAGCCCACCAGGCTCCTCTGTCCATGGGATTTTCCAGGCAAGAAATACTGGAGTAGGTTGCCATACCCTCCTCCAGGGGACCTTCCCAACCCAGGAATCAAACCCAGGTCTCTCCTGCATTGCAGGCGGATCTTTTACCATCTGAGCCACTAGGGAAGCGTAACAGATTGTTTGAGGTTAGATTTTATTCTCATTCTTTTTCCTAAAACAATGAGCAATTAGATATCTAGTACAGATCTCTGGGTTGGGAAGTTAATCCGGAGGAGGAGATAGCAACCCACTCCAGTATTCTTACCTGAAAAACCCCATGGACAGAGGAGGCTGGCAGGCTAAAGAATCGACTAAGTGACTAAGCCCTGAAGCATTGAGTCTTTTTGAAGATCTTTTTTTCAAAATTCTCATTTTCATCAGTGAAGTATCCTTTATCTTTATTGCTTCTTTTCATAAAGACAATATATTTATAACATTCTTGGGTGATTGATGAGTTTCAGCTACAACTTACCTTAATAAACCAAGTTTTTCAATTATTGCTATGCTATCATACATATTTTATTTTGCAATTCCTCACAGACACAATTTTTGACTAGCACTAAATCTATAGAATTTGCATAATATAAGCCTGTGTCTTTAAAACTCTTAGCAAGCTTGAGAATTTTCAATATTTGTTAGAAAGATCTGAGCAGGGAATAGAGCCAAAATTTTGCATGTGTTTTTTGATTTATAGAGGGGTTGGGTATATTTTTTACAACATCAATTCCTGCCTATCTATTGGATGTATAAAATTTAAATATTTAGTATGATTGTGCATAAAGTATTATGAACATAAACCAGGTGTAACATTATTTTATGCTTCTGACAGTGTGATTGGTACCAGGAGTAGTTTCAGGAAAGTGTTAGTCATTCAGTTGTGTCTGACTCTTTGTGATCTGGCTGGGCTGTAGCCCACCAGGTTCCTCTGTCTCTGAGATTCTCCAGGCAAGAATACTGGAGTGGGTTGCTGCTACCTTCTGCAGGGGATATTCCTGACCCAGGGGTCAAACTTGGATGTCCTGCATTGCAGGTGAATTTTTTACCTTCTGAGTCACCAGGAAACAGACCCTCAAAATGTGTTTCTGGGACTGGATAGTTCTTAATATTGGATGAGGACTTAAATAACATTGTTATGCGCAGTAAGGTGGGAAGGTGAAGAGGACACCAGTAACCTAAGGCATGCAATAGTCTTGTGGTATTTCATATTTTCTGTGATAACATGGGATGAAGTGCATGTGTAGGGCACAACACTGGGAGAGCCAGTGTCTATAGCTTTTAGTCACTATGGAAATTCTAGTAATTACAAAGATTCCCTTGTAGCTCAGTTGGTACAGAATCTGCCTGCAATGCAGGAGATCTGCGTCCGATTCCTGGGTGGGAAAGATCCTCTGGAAAAGGAAATGGCAATCCACTACAGTTTTCTTGCCTGGAGAATCCCATGGACAGAGAAGTCTGGCGGGCTACTGTCCATGGGGTTGCAAAAGTTGGACTCGACTTAATGACTAAACCACCACAAAGGTTGTAGCCTTACCTGGTCTGGTAGAAGGCTTATTGTTCCATCCCTCTTCACTAACCTCTCCTGCTGTTTTTGTATAAATTTGCCTATCAATAATGATGCTATTGGCTAGGAATGCCTGGGGCACTTATTTGGGAAAGTATACCTATCCTGAGTCAGAACAGACATTTCTGGGAAGGGAAACAATGTTATGGCTAGACTAGCCCTTCGGTTTCTTACTATGATTGCAAGACGTACCACAGCATCAGCAATTATGAACTTTGAGAAAAAAAAAAGATAAATTACTCACAAATCCTAGAGGATACATGGCATGCAGAAGGGCCACACAGTGAAGCTGCAGGTGGAAAGGAAGACTCGTGGCTCTGCCAGTATTGAGTTTGAAGGTGAGGAGTCTATGGCTTACTCTAATTT
>SJYC01016342.1:0-26196 GCA_006408675.1 Madoqua kirkii | reverse complement strand
CTAGAGGATACATGGCATGCAGAAGGGCCACACAGTGAAGCTGCAGGTGGAAAGGAAGACTCGTGGCTCTGCCAGTATTGAGTTTGAAGGTGAGGAGTCTATGGCTTTACTCTAATTTAAAACAAATGAGTAGGAATTAGGGTACAGGCAGGGAGGGGGAGATCTCTCGAGTGGTATGTAGGTGACCTGCTGCTGCTGATGCTGCTAAGTCGCTTCAGTTGTGTCCAACTCTGTGCAACCCCACAGACGGCAGCCCACCAGGCTCCTCTGTCCCTGGGATTCTCCAGGGAAGAACACTGGAGTGGGTTGCCATTTCCTTCTCTAATGCATGAAGGTGAAAAGAGAAGGTGAAGTCGCTCAGTCATGTCTGACTCTTAGCGACCCCATGGACTGCAGCCCACCAGGCTCCTCCGTCCATAGGATTTTCCAGGCAGGAGTACTGGAGTGGGATGCCATTACCCAGGGCTTCTATAGGAACATCATGGGTGGGACAAGTTAGTTTCTTACCTGTTTGTTTTACTAGTAGTTCTGCCATACAGCTGGTAATATGTCTTTGAAATGGATGCCTTGGCAATTATAAGCTTAAAGTTAGCTACTTATAGTCAAAAAGTTTGATGTCAGGCACTTATGCTGTACCCTCCCCCTGGGATGGAATGTATTTCCTACCCCCTGACTTTGGGCTTGGCCATGTCTCTTGCTTTGGCCAATGGAATGTGAACAAGTGAATGTGATGTGAAAAGAAGTGTGAAATGAGTATGTATTTTTATAATTAATGAATAATGTAATAATACATATTGTATTTTATTATATATTTTATAAATGTGTATGAAAGTGAAAGCCCCCCCCCCGAAAAACATCTATTTTCTGCTTTATTAACTATGTCAGAGCCTTTGACTGTGTGGATCACAATAAACTGTGGAAAATTCTGAAAGAGATGGGAATACCAGACCACTTAACCTGACTCTTGAGAAACCTGTATGCAGGTCAGGAAGCAACAGTTAGAACTGGACATGGAACAACAGACTGGTTCCAAAGAGGAAAAGGAGTACGTCAAGGCTGTATATTGCCACCCTGCTTATTTAACTTATATGCAGAGTACATCATGAGAAATGCTGGGCTGGAAGAAGCACAAGCTGGAATCAAGATTGCCAGGAGAAATATCAATAACCTCAGATATGCAGATGACACCACCCTTATGGCAGAAAGTGAAGAGGAACTAAAAAGCCTCTTGATGAAAGTGAAAGAGGAGAGTGAAAAAGTTGGCTTAAAGCTCAACATTCAGAAAGCAAAGATCATGGCATCTGGTCCCATCACTTCATGGCAAATAGATGGATAAACAGTGGAAACAGTGACAGATTTTATTTTTTAGGGGGCTCCAAAATCACTGCAGATAGTGATGGCAGCCATGAAATTAAAAGACACTTACTCCTTGGAAGAAAACTTATGACCAACTTAGACAGCATATTAAAAAGCTGAGACATTACTTTGCCAACAAAGGTCCATCTAGTCAAGGCTATGGTTTTCCCAGTAGTCATATATGGATGTGAGAGCTGAACTATAAATAAAGTTGAGTGCCGAAGAACTGATGCTTTTGAACTGTGGTGTTGGAGAAGACTCTTGAGACTGCAAGGAGATCTAACCAGTCCATCCCAAAGGAAATCAGTCCTGAGTGTTCATTGGAAGGATTGATGTTGAAGCTGAAACTCTGATACTTTGGCCACCTGATGCAAAGAGGTGACTCATTGGAAAAGACCCTGATGCTGGGAAACATTGAAGGCAGGAGGAGAAGGGGATGACAGAGGATGAGATGGTTGGATGGCATCACCTACTCAATGGACATGAGTTTGAGTAAACTCCCGGAGTTGGTGATGGACAGGGAGGCCTGGTGTGCTGCAGTCCATGGGGTCACAAAGAGTCAGACACGACTGAGTGGCTTTCACTTTCACTTTCATTCAGTTCAGCTCATTTTAGTCACTCAGTCGTGTCTGACTCTTTGTGACCCCGTGGACTATAGAGTCCATGGAATTCTCCAGGCCAGAATACTGGAGTGGGTAGCCTTTCCCTTCTCCAGGGGATCTTCCCCACTCAGGTTTTGAACCCAGGTTTCCTGCACTGAAGGAGGATTCTTTACCAACCCAGCCACAAGGGAAGCCCATAAATGATCTCTATTTATTTAATAAAAAATGAGTATATTATTAAATACATAGATGACTGATAATTAGTTAGATAGATAAACAGATAAACAAACTTACTTCTATGGCCCCAAGATTGCTATTAGAAGAGCTTATCCCTGCTAGGTGCTGATCTCCAGCCTGGTTTTCAGAATGAAACAAGTGGGACAGAAACGAACTTGACCTGAGGCTAAATCCATACAGCTAACTACAAAGCAAAGCCACTTCAGCCATCCCTCAGGCCTGGGATCAGAAAAGCCAGTGCTGTGTTGGTAGCTAGTGATTTTTCACTAGCTTTCAACTGGTTTGTTGTTATACAGCGTTAACTGACAACTGACTACAGCAACTGGTTTGCACCCCATAAAAACAAATACTCACTTAAGAATATGCATGGAGAACCAGAAGCCTGCAACAACAGATTTTAAGTTGTCCCTTATCTCCTGCAGACATTGGGCAGATATGATGAGGATGAAACTATGAATCTGACTGTAAGGATTTCAGAGATATAGGGCCAATTAAATGCTTCAAAAAGCCTCTTACTCTAAAGCAGAAACTTGCATCAAGATGGGCTCTGAGAAGCAGAAGCAGAAATATCCACTGCCTACTGGCATCTTAAAACCGAGACCAGCACTGCCTATGCACCTGTCTCTCATCCGTGGCCCAGAAAGTGCCTTGTTCATTAACCTTCCTATACAGAACATCCTTTTCATCACATCTGGTCTTTCTCTCCTTTGGCTATCTAAGAATAACAGGAGGTACTGAGCCACAATTTCCTACAGTAGGTAAATTTCTCATTGTAAATCCCAAACTTGTAAAGGTCTTAACTGTGAGCTCTCTAAGTGCAGGGGCTATACCTCAATCCATCTCACTTCCCGTATCAGTACTTGCAACTTACAGGCGTTCAATCAATCAACATTGATGTTTCGGTTCCAATGGGAAGAGAAATTTGACACCTGTAGTTTTTTTAAGAAAAGCAATACAGCATTTTCATGGCATTAAAATGCTAAAGAAGATTTTGAGAGCTACTTGGACTGCAAGGAGATCAAACCAGCCTAACCTAAAGGAAATCAGTCCTGAATATCCACTGATGCTGAAGCTGGAGCTCCAATACTTTGACCACCTAATGCAAAGAGCCAGCTCATTAGAAAAGACACTGATGCTGGGAAAGACTGAAGGCAGAAGAAGAGGGTGAAAGAGGATGAGATGGTTGGACGGCATGACCCATTCAATGGACATGAACTTGGGCAAGCTCCTGGAGATGGTGAAGCTCAGGGAGCCTAGTGTGCTGTAGTCAGTTGTGTCACAGAGTCAAACACGACTTGGTGACTGAACAGCAACAGTGAGCACCGACAACCTGTTCTCCACAGTACTCATGAGGGTGTAAGTTGGGGTAGACAGTGAGTGAAAGACCAAAAGCTAAATCAGAATTCTCATTTTCCATAACTACCGTCCACCTATCCACCCCCTATTTTCTCACACCTTCTATTTAACGTCCTCCTCCTCATGATGAGTTCCCTAAGATTTAACTCCCTTTAGCAAAAGTTTCTGTTTACCTAACATTCTGCTATGTAACTCTTTGCTCCATGAAATTGCAGTTGACATTCAGGAAGAGGAAAATACGTTTGGGGTTAAAGTCACAAAATAGCAAACCCAATTGATTCCTCCTTAACTAACGAATAGTGAGACATGTATAAGAGACTCTCTCAAAAACTGCTCTCTCAATGTGAGCATTAAGTGTAATACAGAAAATAATGGAAAGCTAATAATGCACTTCATTTCCATTGTTTATGTTACATATGATCAACAGTGTAGAAATTGCTCTCATTCATAGATAGTCTCCATATGGCATCAGATTATTCATCCTGTCTCACAACCTGCAAATAATTTGCTCCCATAATGCCGACCTTTAAGCATATTAAATATGAGAAGTGTACCCAAAGACACAGAATTTGTACACTTTTTTTTAGATAACAGTCATGGCTTGCCTAATATTGTAGAGATTCATGCAGAGACTCAACCAGAGATTTTTTTTTTTTTGGTAAAAGATGTAAGTTGGTCAACAAAACTGATTGTGGTCCTTATTCTCATTTTGCAACACCTTGACAATGTTGTGATTGCAAGGAGGAAGGTACCTATTTAAAAGTCAAGTCAAGGTATGACGTTTAGTGAGAGAAGTTTCTTCTGTAAGTTCTGCTGAAGGTAATGAGTGCCTTGTGGGAAATTAGGAGAAAACCAGACTTCTATTTGCATGAATAAGATCTCCATATGGCTTCAAGAAGTGTGTGCATATGTGTTTTAAAAGTAGCTTGCTCTTTCCCACGATCATAGGAAGAAGATCATGCTCAAAGAATTTCAGTTTAAAACAGCCACGCAGCTGTGGTTTTTCAAAAACTCAATCATATATACGTGCTCAGTTGCTTAGTCGTGTCTGAGTCTTTGTGACCCCATGGACTGTAGCCTGCCAGGCTCCTCTGTCATGGAATTTTCTAGGCAAGAATACTGAAGCAGGTTGCCATTTCCTCTTCCAGGGGATCTTCCCAGCCCAGGGATCGAACCTGCACCGTGTGCAAGTCCTGTCCTGCGTTGGCAGGCAGATTCATTACCAATGCACCACCTGGGAAGCCTATATACATATATTGAAAATAAATATTGAAAGAAAATAAGTCAAGAGACAAAGAAAATTATGTGAAACAAGCCCCCAAAGGCATATTATTGCAACAACAGAAGTTTGATGACTTCTGTACAACTGATTTTCAAGCCTTCTGTGAAAGACTTCAACGTGAAAACATGTCATTTCTCTCTCCGTTGCCATGTGCTCTCTGTGCAGAGGGGGTGGACTACAGAAAAGTCCTTACTCTTTGCGTTGGTGGCTCAGGTGGTAAAAGCATCTGCCTGCAATGTGGGAGACCCCTGGGTCAGGAAGATCCCCTGGAGAAGGAAATGGCAGACCCACTCCAGTACTCTTGCCAGAAAATTCCATGACTAGAAGAGCCTGGTGGACAGTAGCTTGCAAACAGTCAGACACGACTGAGCTACTTCACTTTCATTTCTATGTGTGCTGGTCACTGTTTCATTGTTCAGCCCACTCTTTCCACACCACCTAAGGGATCCTCTCATGATGAGCTGGAGCAGTAGTCCTCAGCCACTTTGGCACCAGGGACCCATGATATGGAAGACAATTTTTCCATGGATGAGGTCTGGGGGATGGTTTCAGGATGATTCAAATGCATTACATTTATTGGGCAATGTGTTTCTCTTATTATTACATCAGCTCCACCTCAGATCATCAGGCATTAGATCCTGGAGGTTGGGGACCCCTGTGATAGAGGATGTATGAGGGACACACATCTCTGTGGCAGGGTTGAGACTAGAAGGAGGCACAAGGGCACTTGCCTTGGGTGCTGCATAGGGTTGAACAGTGGCCTCCAAAGATAAATCCAGATCCTAACCCTGGAGCCTGCGAATGTGATCTTATTTGGATAAAGTGTCTTTGCAAATGTAATTGAGAATCTCCAAAAGAAACCCCAGGTAGCGCTAGTGGTAAAGAATCTGGATACCACTGTAGCAGACACAGGAGACTGGAGTTTCCTTCCTGGGTTAGGAAGATCCCCTGCGGAAGGAAATGGCACCCCACTCCAGTATTCTTTGGGAAATCCCATGGACAGAGGAGCCTGGCAGGCTATAGTCCACAGGGTTGCAAAGAGTCGGACATGACTGAGCACTTGGCAGTCAGGCAGATGAAACCCCACCCTAAATCCAGGGATAGGTGTCCTTACTAGAGAAAGGCAGAGGGCAACCTGACACATAGAGATATGGGGGGAAAAGGCCACGTGAAGACAGAAACAGCCTGGACTTATGGAGCCACGAGCCAAGGGATGTCTAGAGCCACCAGAAACTGGAAGAGACAAGGAGCTGTCTCTCCTAGAGGGCTCAGAGGAAGTGTGGCCATAGTGGCATTTGAGACTTCTGGCCTCCACAACTGTGAGAGGACAGGCTCTGTTGTTTTAAGCTACCCAGTTCATGGTAATTTGTCACAGCAAGTCCTAGGAAACTAGCATAGACACAAAAAAATGTAAGAGGGACCCAGAAAACTCAGGATCAAGACAATATTTTGATGTAGTATATATATTTTTATACTCTTTTTTCTTTCTTTCTTTTTTACTTTACAATATTGTATTGGTTTTGCCACACATCGACATGAATCCGCCACGGGTGTATACGTGTTCCCCATCCTGAACCCCCTTCCCACATCCCTCCCTATATTAAAAAAAAATAAATGCAAGAAAGACAACTCATGGTGAAAAAAAGTGTTGACAATTTAAAGTTAACGTCTGTGGGGTCATGGTTGAGATGGGCACACTGGTGCCCTGGGCAGGCTGAATCTGACTGGCTAATCAATTGGTACTTTTGTTGTTTAGTTGCCAAGTCGTATCTGACTCTTGTGACTCCCTGGACTGCAGCCTACCAGGCTCCTTTGTCTATGGGATTCTCCAGGCAAGAATACTGGAGTGGGTTTCCATTTTCTCCTCCAGGGATCTTCTGACCCAGGGATCGAACCCACAACTCTTGCATCTCCTGCATTGGCTGGCAAATTCTGTACCACTGAGCCATTGCCTTTTTAACAGAACAAAAAGGAAAATATTCATTTGAGATAGAGGTCAAACCCTCCATGGGAGAAAGCTGCTGTTGCCCTTCATTTCTTTTCTGTGGTTTAGACAGTTCAGCCCAGGTCCCTAGGGTGGGCAGCTCCACTGGATTTATAGTAGAGACTAGGGATGTTCCCTTTTAATCTCATGTTCTCTGCAAAGTGTTTGGGTAGATGCTATTTTCTCTGTCTGGCTATATGTCTTTAAGTTTTATGGCTCCAGCTACCCCTGCCTGAAGGTGAAGGTGAAGTTGCTTAGTCGTGTCCAACTCTTTGCGACCCATGGACTGTAGCCCACCAGGCTCCTCCATCCATGTGATTCTCCAGGCAAGAATACTGGAGTGGATTGCCATTCCTTCTCCAGGGGATCTTCCCGACCCAGGGATCGAACCCAAGTCTCCTGCACTGGAGGCAGACACTTTAACCTCTGAGCCACCAGGGAAATCCCTGCCTGGCTGCCTCTAAATCTAGCTTTAGTTACATCTATGTTACCTTCTGTTTTAAGTTGAGAGCCTTGGGAACCGAGTCTAAAGGACAGAATGGCCTCCAGTGGAAATCAGTTTTCTGTGCTCTTCTCTAATCTTTCACTGAGGGTCGTGAATCTGACTTCCTGGTCCTCTGAGCTCATCCTGGGCTCTCAATGAGGAATTAGAGAGAAAGCACACCTGTGACATCTGCTGTCCAGTATTGTGGGCCATTCTTGCCATCAGGGGCATGCACCACATCCACTGGTTAAAGGAATCCCTGTAACACAGCACTGTCCCCTCTCCAGACTATGTGGTCCATGAAAAAGGATGCTAGTGATCTGACAGTGGGATCTTCATGCTCCCCACCAGCTCCTGGCTTTGGGAGACACTGGATCAACTCTCCAACAAAATGAAACTACTTAGTGGTAACTTCTGAATCTCTGCAGGCAGGATTGTATGAAGGCAGGAGAAAGGTCCACATGGGGGGCTCTGTCATGATACTTCGATGTCCTTATTTCTCCTTCAGACTCTTTCCAGAGTCACAAGTTGTTTTTTTGATTATCCAAACCATGTTTCAGATCCTTCATGGGCTGTTTTCCATATATGAAAACAACAGAGACAGATCCAGAACTGCCTTTATAATTTGTATTGACTTAGAAGGCAATGGCACCCCACTCCAGTACTCTTGCCTGGAAAATCCCATGGGTGGAGGAGCCTGGTGGGCTGCAGTACATGGAGTCACAAAGAATCGGACACGACTGAAGTGACTTAGCAGCAGCAGCAGCAGCAGCAAAGTCAAGTTGGAGGGCTTCCCAGGTGGCGCTGATGGTGAAGAACCCACCTGCCAATGCAGGAGATGTACGAGACGTAGGTTCAACCCCTGGGTCGGGAAGATCTCCTGGAGGAAGGCATGGCAACCCACCCAAGTATTCTTGCCTGGAGAATCCTAATGGACCGAGGAGACTGGCAGCTACAGTCCATGGGTCGCAGAGTCGAATACGACTGAAGCGACTTAGCAGGCATACACACAAAGTCAATTACAGAAAGGAATCAGGAACATAGATGTCTTCCCTTGCATCCCAATAATCAGTGACCATAATCTAACATTTTTTCTACAATGTAGCTCATGATTTTCACTAGAGATTTGATGGCAGTTAGTTTTTAATGTGAGGTGTGCACATTTCAAAGACTGTGGGAGTCTTATGTTAGGACATGGGCAGACAACAGCTGGAAACACAGGTACTATATGAACTTTTAATACTATAAAGCCAAGTCTCCAAGTATTTAGAAATAGCCTTCGCTTGAATGGATGTGACAGCAGCTAAGAAGTGGATGTAGCTCATATGGTCCAGGTCAGGGAAGGCAGAAGCAGTTAGGTTCTGAGTGAGTGAGTGAGTGTGTGTGTGTGTGTGTGTGTGTGTGTGTGTGTGTGTGTGTAGAGTTGGGGGACGGGGTGTGGGAGCTGAACAATGCAGTGCAGGAAGTGTCATGGTGTCCACGTTTATGCACAGTGTGGGGCTCACTTTCATCTTTCTCTTAGGGCAGGAAGTGACTTTTTCTGCAATAAGAGCTTAAAAACCCATCCTATCACCACAGCCTGCAGAAGACGGATGATCCTACAGAGAAAACACAGCTGCCAGCGAGATAGAAAGCACCGGTTCCCACAAAGAGACTGAATGAAGCTGCTGGCAGACACGGAATCCTGAGATCAGAGAGAAATGGAATGAAGAAACACAGCCAGAGCTACGATTTTGCATAGAATTTCTGGATGAAAGCAAAGCCTTCCATTGACTCTACTGGCAAAGATTCAGTCCTTAAATGATATACTCCGAGTATACATATTGGGATGTATTTACTCAGTAACACAGGCTCAAAGTTAGACACGGCCATCCCATATCACGTCATGTGTGATACGAACACTGCAGAGCACTTTGAACAGGATCCATATTCAACCAAAACTATTTCTTTAGCTCTAATGAAAGTTATGTTTTGCTCCATCATGAAGAGGAACTATGGACTGATTTTAGAAGACTTAAAATACTTGCTACTCTTAAGTAGCAAGGTACGAGTTTCAGATCACAAACTCAAGTGCTTTATAATTTGCATTACTTTTTTAAGGGCAATTACTTGGGCTTCCCTGGTGGTTCAGCGCTAAAGAATCCACCTGACAATGCAGGAGAAAGACACGGGTCCCATCTCTGAGTTGGGAAGATCCCCTGGAGTAGGTAATGAATGACAACCCACTTGAAGATTCTTGCCTTGAAAATTCCATGAACAGAGGATCCTGGTGGGCTACATGACTGAGTAACTTAGCACATACCCACATTTTTTAACAAGTGAATTTAAATTTAATTCTGTTTGGAGCCCTCATTCTATCACATCAGTTCAGCTCAGGTCAGTCACTCAGTCGTGTCCAACTCCTTGCAGCCCCATGGACTGCAGCACACCAGGCCTCCCTGTTCATCACCAACTCCTGGAGTTTACTCAGACTCATGTCCATCCCTTCTCCTCCTGCCTTCAATCTTTCCCAGCATCAAGGTCTTTTCAAATAAGTCAGTTCTTCACATCAGCTGGCCAAAGTACTGGAGTTTCAGCTTCAACATTAGTCCTTCCAATGAACACCCAGGACTGATCTCCTTTAAGATGGACTGGTTGGATCTCCTTGCAGTCCAAGGGCCTCTCAAGAGTCTTCTCCAACACCACTGTTCAAAAGCATCAATTCTTCAACACCTAGCTTTCTTTATGGTCCAACTCTCAAATCCATACATGACCACTGGAAAAACCATAGTCTTGGCTAGCTGGACCTATATTGGCAAAGTAATGTCTCTGCTTTTAATATGCTATCTACGTTGGTTATAACTTTCCTTGCAAGGAGTAATCGTCTTTTAATTTCATGGCTGAAGTCACCATCTGCAGTAATTTTGGAGCCC
Organism: Madoqua kirkii; assembly: GCA_006408675.1. Classification (NCBI taxonomy): domain Eukaryota; kingdom Metazoa; phylum Chordata; class Mammalia; order Artiodactyla; family Bovidae; genus Madoqua; species Madoqua kirkii. The sequence continues at coordinate 15,983 of SJYC01016342.1, read as the reverse complement.
CAAAAATAAAGTCTGACACTGTTTCCACTGTTTCCCCATCTATTTGCCATGAAGTGATGGGACCTAATGCCATGATCTTAGTTTTCTGAATGTTGAGCATTAAGCCAACTTTTTCACTCTCCTCTTTCACTTTCATCAAGAGGCTCTTTATTTATTTATTTTAAATTTTATTTTTACTTTATTCTACTTTACAATACTGTATTGGTTTTCCATACATTGACATGAATCAGCCACAGGTGTACACGAGCTCCCAAGAGGCTCTTTAGTTCTTCTTTGCTTTCTGCCATTGAGAGTGGTGTCATTGACACATCTGAAGTTACTGATATTTCTTGTGGTAATCTTGATTCCAGCTTGTGCTTCATTTAGCCCAGCGTTTCTCATGATACACTCTGCATATAAGTTAAATAAGCAGGGTGACAATATACAGCCTTGATGTACTCCTTTTTCTATTTGGAACCAGTCTGTTGTTGCATGTCCAGTTCTAACTGTTGCTTCTTGACCCGCATACAGATTTCTCAGGAGGCAGGTCAAGTGGTCTGGTATTCCCGTCTCTTTCAGAATTTTCCACAGTTTGTTGTGATCCACACAGTAAAAGGCTTTGGCACAGTCCATAAAGCAGAAATAAATGTTTTTCTGGAACTTTCTTGCTTTTTCAATGATCCAGCGGATATTGAGAACTTGATCTCTGGTTCCTCTGCCTTTTCTATAATTATCACACAGTGGAAGTTAAATCTCAGACAATTGACGTTTATCTCACCATCTATATCTCTTTTTCTATGTCTACGTACTGAAGGTATTGTGTTGTGTTCTGCACAAGGCTGTGGGGAAGGAACTGGTTTTCTGGCTTTTTGTTTTTGGTTGTCATAATATCTCCTTTGGTTATTACCCATCTGGTCCTTAAGCATCCGTCTAAGGGTCCTGCTAACTCACCCCTCAAGCTCACCTTAAGTTCCCTCAGCTCAGTCCTTCTCCTTGCTATTTCGGGGTCACTCTTTGCATGATATCACACTGGACAACACCTTAAGCTATAACAGTCTCTCTTGGGAATGTTTCAGCTGTTTTCGTGCTTCACTCTAGGTTTATCCTAGGCTGTGGACATCCTGTGTTTATCTTGGATCCCATCTGCTTAAATGCATCTACCGGGATTATTCCCTTGTGGCTCAGATGGTAAAGAATCTGCCTGTAATGTGGGAGACATGGGTTTAATCCCTGGGTCAGGACGATCCCCTGGAAAAGAGAATGGCTACCCACTCCAGTATTTTTGCCTGGAGAATTCCATGGACAGAGGAGCCTGGCAGGCTACAGCCCACTAGGTTGCAAAAAGTCAGAGAATTCCATGAGTGAATAACAATTCCTCTTTCACAGCCATTATTTCCTGAGCTATGTGAGCTCTCTCTGCTCCCCATAAATGGAGAGTAGAGAGAAAAGCAAAGCCCATGGCCTCCCTGGAGACCCCCAAGCTTCTCACTGCTTCTCATTTAACATTACTATACACTACTATACAACTTATGATCATATTCAAACTTTGCCACAAATTTCTTGTAAGGGTTTTTTTTTTTTTTTCTTGTGAGGGTGGGAGACGATGGGTTTTATTTGATATCCGTTCATGGTAAAAACTGAAGCATAAGAAGAAATTGCTAAGTGTGTAGTAGCTCAACTTTTTCAAATCACATTTATTTAGAAGCCAATCCTAGAATGAATTACTTGGAAAATAATGTTGCATGCCCAAATCTTAAACTGTAAAAAATTCCACTATCTCCATGCAGTTAAATATAGAACTTGTTCTTTTAATGTGACCCAATTAAATCATGAATCTGGAAACTAAAAACCTTAATATTGAGTTTATGCATTACTGAAAAATCAGCTGTTTAGCAACTTTGCAACCCATTATTCACTTCCTGGTGAACATAATTTTAATGTGGCAACAGAAGTTTCATCAATGTCAGAAAGCCATATTTTCAGTAAACATAACTTTTTCTTTCTAATAGCAAGAGCCTTTAGAGAAGTCCTTGTATCTAATTCAAGTCTATCTTTCTTATTATAGGTTCACAAATTCACTTAACAGAAAGTGGTTTCTAGAGTTGGAAGAGTGTTAGTAGAGATAGCCAATAGAAACTTCAGTGCAATGAAAAAGCAAGAAATGTCAGAGCTTAGAGAAGCTGTAAACCGAGTTTCAAATGAGCTGACAGGCACATGATTTATCTTGATATGGTTAATGTTCACTTTTACCTCCTGAAGCAAAAAACTGCCAAATAACCCAATAAAACATGGGCTGCTTACCAGAGGCAGCTGAAAGATTTGTAGATAAGAGTCAAGAATCTTAAGCCTTTCTGCAAAGTTAGGTTCCCAATTAGGATGCCGGCTTCATAACATTTGACCTGAATGTGTGAATATTTTGCAATGCAAATGTACTATATTTTAGGATAAAACTGTTGGTTGCCCACTTTTGCAGCTGCCAGACACTTTTATCCCCATGAAGAAAAAAAAAACAGTTTGCTTTGTGATGTGGGGAGAGTCAGAGCATTGATTGCCCATGAGATAATATAGCTCATACGGATCTCAACAATCCTTGTATTGTACTCTTAGGTTCTGTTGCTGATGTGTTCAGTTGCTCAGTCATGTCTGCCTCTGAGCTGCGAATCCTCTTCATCTTTAGGCCGGGTGGCTTAAACACCTGATATTTACTCCTCACAGTCTGGAGGCTGGAAACCCAAGATTAATGTGCCCACTGACTCTGTACCCGGTGAGGACTCGCTTTCTGGCTGCCAGACTGATGCCTTCTTGCTGGGTACACAGAGCGCAGAGGGCAAGGGCTCTGGTCCCTCCTCCTCTATTTAAGGATACTAAGCTCATCACTGGGGTTCCACCCTCATGACCTTACCAGTCTCAATCACCTGTCAAAGGCTCCATCTCCAGAACCATCATGATCGGGGATTTAGGGCCTCCACATTTGAGTGAATTATTTGTTGTTTTTGTTTATTCACTAAGTCCTGTCCAACTCTCTGTGACCCTATGGACTGTAGCCTGCCAGGCTCCTCTGTCCATGGGATTTCTCAGGCAAGAATACTGGGGTGAGTTGCCATTTCCTTCTTCAGGGGATGTGCCCGACCCAGGGTGGAACCTGCATCTCCTGCACTGACAGGTAGATTCTTTACTGCTGAGCCACTCAGTCAGTACATGACAACCAACGATGGGTTCCTTCAGGTATGACCTCCTTTGGGAAGCCTTTCCTGACTTCTCATTTTGATCTAGGAGAGCACCTGGATCTTACCTTGATCAGATTTCTGAACAAGTGGATCTGAATAATGAAATAACTGTGGATATGAGCAACTGAGTTTCTAACGGTGCATATCAACTAATAGATGGGACAATGTGCTTCATGCTCACCAATAAAATGTGGGAAGCTGATGTATGGCTTGCAAATCTGGCCTATAATCCTCCTCACACAAATGGTCTCTATTCTTTTCTGTCATCGGTGACTGCAGAACCCATACGCTGAGAGCAGTCTGTGTGATAGAACGTTTTGACGACTGCTTTCCATCCAAAGAAAACACCTAGAAAGTCCATTTCTTTTATCAAAAAATAATTTAAAATCTTACCTTTAATTTTACCAATAAGTTACCTTGAATTTTACCAGTAATTTAACTTTGCAAGATAAATTATTGGAAATGATTAATTTTAAAGATTTGAAAATGAATGCTGAAAATATGACATTTAAAACAAAACATAGTAGCACTTTACATACACAATATGTCCTGAGAGGTGTTCTTATCAATCTGACCAAGATTATGTGAATTATTAATAAACCAGAAATAAGCTCATTTTTTCACACTGAAAGCTTTGTATATCAATGTGTACAGTGTTTATTCAAAATTTGTATAAAATATTTAATGCAGAAACTACTGTTTTACTATAACAAGTATAATAGTAATTATATATATTAACCCCTATGCATATACTTTTAATGAGCAATGTGTATAATTTTGCAAACTTTTGATTTCTTTGTGCTGTGTTTATTATAGTTCTATCTACTGAAAAGTAATTTTATGGCTGTTGAATCTAGCAATAGAAGACCAAGACTATTCTGCATGTCTTTACAAAAATTTTCTTTCCAATAATTTATTTAAGTTAAAATTGTCAAGTGTCAGTCTGTGATAGATTAGGGAAAAAGCTAACGATTGAGCAAGCTTAGTTCTTCCTCACAGACAGTTCTAGAAACACCAAGTCAGGTTTCAGCCTTGGGGGGTGTGGTGGATCTGCTCCTTTCATCTGTAGGGGACAAGTGACACATCTGGGTAGGACTGATGGGCAGAACTGAATGATACCCACAGATCTTGGACACTGAGCCGCACGATTACAATATGGAATTTTGTGTTTCCCTCCTGGGGGGTAGAAGTGGGTATGCTTTATGTTAGAAGATGAATGAAACTACTTGCTGACCAAGAAATGGAGACTATTTCAAAAAGAAAAGCATCCACATTATAAGAATTCAGCTTTGTTAATGTCAACAGAGATTACAAAGAAAATCCAGAGGTACATGATTGGAGAACACCATAATAATAGCTAACACTGTGTGAGTTTATGATGTAAGTTCTCTTGAAGCCAGGCACTAATGACTTTGAGTGGAGTCGGGGGAGGGGGCTATCCTGTGCACCGCAGGATGGTGAGCAACACCCTTGGCCTCTGCCCACATTTGAGGTCCTCATACAGGGTGGGGTCAATACCATTAGTTTTTATATAGGTCTATGACGTTTCCAGGGATCCCCTAATCAGTGGGGACAACTCTTAGTAACCAGACATACGAAACGACACCAATTAAGAGACTCATCCATGATAACCCGAAGGGACCACTGAGTCACCATTTCTTTAGGTGGACGGTTACGTCCCCTACACCCAAGTTAGGGACCTAGACCCTTCTAGGGGACCTCTTCCTTTACTGTTGGGTGAAGTCATAAGAACAGACCTCTTAGAGTACCTGTCTTCTCGGACCGTCCGAAATCAGGTACGCCAGTGTTTTTCGACCTGTACTGAATCCACGACTTGTTGTCGTTGTACCATGATAATAGTAGACGTAACACATCTGTTCCCGTTACTCCACTCTTGATCAATCCTTCATCGGACTTCAGTCTTTATTTTTCACCGTCTCAACCCTGAATTTTATGACTACCAAGAGATCCTGGTTCCGTAGTGTCAGGTCAGACGGACTTGAGATAAGTCGAAAATATCGACTTTCTATTGACTACCGAAGGTGAGAAACTTACTGTGTTAATGAAATTTCCCCTCACATAACATCGACATCAGAGGAACACTGGGTGAAACTCCAGTCCCCAGGTGAAACCAAGTCAAGTCAAGTTAGTAAGTATCCCAGGTTGAGAAACGTTGAAGTACCTGACGTCGTACGGTCCGGAGGGACAGATAGTGGTTGAGGACCTCAATCTAGTTTGAGTACAGGTAACTCAATCACTACTGTAGGTTGGTGGAATGGGAGATATATCTGTAGGTGAAGAGGAGAGTGAAAGTTAGAAAGGGTCCTAGTCCAGAAAAGTTTACTCAGTCAAGAAGTGTAGTCCACCGGGTTTATAACCTCAAAGTCGAAGTCCATCAGTCCTTCCAATGAATATTCAGGACTGATTTCCTTTAGGATGAACTGGTTGGGTCTCCTTGGAGTCCAAGGGACTCTTAAGAGTCTTCTTCAACATCACAATTCAAAAGCATCAATTCTTCAGTGCTCAGCTTTGTTTATGGTCTAACTCTTACATCCATACATGATTACTGGAAAAACCATAGCTTTGACTAGATGGCCCTTTGTTAGCAAAGTGATGTCATTTTTAATATGTTGTCCAGGTTGGTCATACCTGTTCTTCCAAGAACAAGAATCTTTTAATTTCATGGTGGCAGTCACCATCTGCAGTGATTTTGGAGCCCCCTAAAATAAAGTCTCATACTGTTTCCATTGTTTCTCCATCTATTTGCCATGAAGTAATGGGAACGGATGCCATGATCTTCATTTTTTGAATGTTGAGCTTAAGCCAGCTTTTTCATTCTCTTTCACTTTCATCAAGAGGCTCTTTGGTTCCTCTTTGCTTTCTGCCGTAAGGGTGGTGTCATCTGTGTATCTGACGTTACTGATATTTCTCCTAGCAATCTTGATTCCAGCTTGTCCTTCATCCAGCCCAGCATTTCACATGATGTACTCTGCATATAAGTTATATAAGCAGGAAGTACTCCTTTCCCAATTTGGAATCAGTCCGTTGTTCCATATCCAGTTCTGACTGTTGCTTCTTGACCTGCATACAGATTTTTCTGGAGGCAGGTATGGTGGTTTAGTATTCCCATCTCTTGAAGAATTTTCCACAGTTTGTTATGATCCACACAGTCAAAGACTTTGGTGTAGTCAATGAAGCCGAAGTACATGTTATTCTGGAACTCTCTAGCTTTTTCTTGCTTTCCCTCTCTCTTTTCTTCATGATCTAGCGGATGCTGGCAATTTGATCTCTGGTTCCTCTGCCTTTTCTAATTCCAGCTTGAACATCTGGCATTTCTCGGTTCATGCACTGTTGAAGCCTGGCGTGGAGAGTTTTGCACGTTACACTGCTAGCATGTGAGAGGAGCGCAATCGTGAAGTAGTTTGAGCATTCCTTGGCATTGCCTTTCTTTGGGATTGGAATGAAAACTGACCTTTTCCAGTCCTGTGGCCACTGTTGAGTTTCCCAAATTTTCTGGCATATTGAGTGCAGCACTTTCACACGATCATGTCTTAGGATTTGAAATAGCTCAGCTGGAATTCCATCACCTCCACTAGCTTTGTACATAGTGATGCTTCCTAAGGCCCACTTCACTTTGGACTCTAGGATATCTGGATCTAGGTGAATGATCACACCATCATGGTTATCTGGGTCACTGAGATCTTTTTTCTTTTTAATTTATTTATTTTAATTGGAGGCTAATTACTTTACAATACTGTAGTGGTTTTTGCCGTACATTGACATGAATCAGCCATGGGTATACATCTGTTTCACATCCTGAACCCCCCCACCCCCACCTCCCTCCTCATCCCATCTCTCAGGGTTGTATAGCTTTTCTGTGTGTATTCTTGGCCACTTTTTTTTTTAAAATAGAAATTACCTTTATTTTTAAAAAATAATTTATTTATTTTAATTAGAAGCTAATTACTTTACAATATTGTAGTGTTTTTTGCCTAACATCGACATGAATAAGCCACGGGCCCACATATGACCCAGTAATCCCACTACTGAGCATACACACTGAGAAAACCAGAATTGAAAGAGACACATGTACCCCAGTGTTCATTGCAGCACTGTTTACCATAGCCAGGACATGGAAGTAACCTAGATGTCCATCAGCAGAAGAATGGATAAGAAAGCTGTGGTACATATACACAATGGAATATTACTCAGTCATTAAAAGGAATGCATTTGAATCAGTTCTAATGAGGTGGATGAAACTGGAGCCTACTATACAGATAGAAGTAAGTCAGAAAGAAAAACACCAAGAGAGTATACTAACGCATATATATGGAATTTAGAAAGATGGTAATGATAACCCTCTATGCGAGACAGTAGAAGAGACACAGATGTATAGAACAGTCTTTTGGACTCTGTGGGAGAGGATGACGATATACACGTTTCAACACTACCCTCTCAAATCATCCCACCCTCGCCTTCTCCAACAGAGTCCAAAAGACTGTTCTTTACATCTATGTCTCTTGCTGTCTCACATATTGGGTTTTCATTATTATCTTCCTAAATTCCATCCATATATATGCATTAGCATACTCTATTGGTGTCTTTCTTTCTGACTTACTTCACTCTGTATAGTAGGCTCCAGTTTTATCCACCTCATTAGAACTGATTCAAATGCATTCTTTTTATGGTTGAGTAATATTCCATTGTGTATATGTACCACAGCTTTCTTATCCATTCTTCTGCTGATGGACATCTAGGTTGCTTCCATGTCCTGGCTATTGTAAACAGTGCTGCAATGAACACTGAGGTACATGTGTCTCTTTCAATTCTGGTTTTCTTGGTGTGTATGCCTAGCAGTGGGATTGCTGAGTCATATCTTGCCACTTTTTCTTAATATTTTCTGCTTCTATTAGGTCCATTCCATTTCTGTCCTTTATTGTGCCAATGTTTGCATGAAATAGTCCTTTGATATTTCTAATTTTCTTGAAAAGTTACCTAGTCTTTCCCATTCTATTGTTTTCCTCTATTTCTTTACATTGATCACTTAGGAAGCCTTTCTTATCTCTCCTTGCTATTCTTTGGCACTCTGCAAGTACCAAGTATCAAATTGCAGTACTTGGATGTAGTCTCAAAATTTAAAGAATGATCTCTGTTTGTTTTCAGGGAAAACTATTCAATATCACAGTAATCCAAGTGTATGACCCAACCACTAATGCCAAAGAAGCTGAAGTTGAACAGTTCTATGAAGATCTACAAGACCTTCTAGAACTAACACCAAAAAACAAAGATGTCCTTTTCATCATAGAGGACTGGAATGCAAAAGTAGGAAGTCAAGGGTTCAGTAATGGGTCTTAACATTGCTCCTGGAAGCTTACTACAGCTCTCTCTCTCTCTTTTTTTTCTTATCAAAATGGCACTTGTAATGACCCACTTATTCAGTTCAGAAAATTTCTTCCTCTTCCTAAAACCTACAACCTATTGTATACTATCAAACTCATAAGTCCAGTTTCAAAATATTTTGAAGTAATATCATGCTTTTTTCTCATAAGACCATCTTCAGAATATATATTCCATAGATTATTAAATATTCATTTTCAAAATGAATTTTGATGGCAGTGTAGTATTCCACCTTTGGAATGTACCCTATTTATTTAATTAATCCTTGTCTTTGGGCACTGAAAATACTTTTTTCCCTAATGTTTCATGCATCATAACATTTTTCTATTTTCATTTCCTGTCCACAGAGCCAGTACTGCTATCCAAGGCTTGTGGAATCTCTTTGACTTAATACCTTACCAAGTGACTCATTGTAGTTTCTTGGGAGACACAGAGAAAGTTTAAGCCCAAGAATACATGATCAATTCTGAGTCTAGAAAAATCATTCTGTAATAGATTTGAGGCTGAAATGGACAGAAATGGAACTGGATTCAGGGAGATGGTTAGAAATCAGGGAGAGAAATAAAGCAGTGGCGGAAGGGGAAAGGCTTAAGAGATATTAAGGAGTAGGATTAACAGGATTTGGGGCTAGATTAGATAACACAGTTAGGGAGAGGGAGAAGTTTAAGATAACTCCTGAGCCTATACTTGCTTATTGTCCTGATTTCAAAAATTAACTATGGAGGGATAATATAGACTCCATTTGATTGACAAGGCCAGAAGAAAAATAATTTGAGAACTATTTTGACTCTTTGAAATCTAAGCCATTTTAATCCCCCTTGGGATCAATTTTGTTATTCATTATAATATGAAACACTGTACTTGTTAAAATCTCTGAGTGATGAAAAGGAAAATAATTCTGCCTTTTCCATTTTATTTCATATAATTTTCAATATGTGTGATCCTTCCACATATGTATTTATCTGGTTGGAATGAACAACCTTCCTTGATTCTTCCCTTGATAAAAGGCGGGCAGAAAGGAAAGGAAGGAAAATAGAAGTTCATCTGTAGAATCACAAATGATCTAGTCACAGCAGCTGAGTTCAAGTAAAAGCCATTTGTTGAGTTCCTACTCCATGCAAAGCTCTGACTGTGCTGACTTGCACGTGCCCAGAGCAATTAGGGTCTGTTGAAACTTCAGGGCCCAGTGGGAGGTCCTGGGTTAGGCAGAAGAGGTGACCCAAGGATTCATCTATGAAATGGCCAAGACAGAGTCAAGGCATGAGTTTGTAAGCCTGGAAACAGACCCAAAGTAAGTTGCAGAAATTTCTCGTGCCCTAGTTTTCATATATGAAATGATTAAAGTAGTAATATTTTATTTGCATATTATAATTTGTAGGTACCAGATTTAATTTGTGTAAGGCTACTTAATTATTTTCTTGGAAGACAGAGTGATTTCTTACCCTTGTTAATAGGCAACCAAGCTCAATACATTTGTTTTACATCTTATGCCTTTAGGATTGAAATAAACAAAAATTCAGAAATTTCTCCTTAAGTATGAATCAAAAGAGAAGTAGAAAGATATATCAATAATCACAAGTTTTTCTAAAAACCTGTTTTGGTGGTAGTGGTTGTTTAGTTGCTAAGTCGTATCTGACTCGTGAGACCCCATGGACGTTGCCCGCCAGGCTCTTCTGTCCGTGGAACTCTCCAGGCAAGAATACTGGAGTGGGTTGCCATTTCCTTCTCCAGGGGATCTTCCCGATGATCGAACCCAGGTTGAGTAATTATGAAAGTGAAAGTGTTAGTTGCTCAATGGTGTACAACTCTTTGTAATCCTGTGGACATTAGCCCCCAAGCTTCTCTGTCCATGGGATTCTCCAGGCAGGAATACTGGAATGGATTGCCATGCGCTTCTCCAGGTGATCTTCCTGATCCAGAGATCTAACCCTCTTCTCTTACCTATCCTAGCATTGACAGGCGAGTTCTTTACAACTAGTGCCAACTGGGAGAGTAGTTATATAAATGTTTAAACCTATGTATCACTTTTATTTCTCAAAATAAATGCAGGTTAAGGTAACATGTGAAGTATGACTCAAAGAAATGCAAATAGGTGGCAATATTAGTACATTCTTCATCCAAAATTAAGTGTTTCTTTATTCCAAATAAACATTTGCTTTTTATTTATTCATGCACCTGTTGAGAGCTTACTGTGTGCATGTCATTGATACGAGTAGCAAAAATGTGACAGTGCAAATAGAGAAAAAACCTCTAATCTCAATGTCAAAAACATTTGTTTTCACAAGACATGTGCTACTTGGTCTTATTATGAATACAAAAGTCTTGAAGATGGTTAACAGGTGGGAAATTATTTTTCTAATTATTCTATGATTTTTACTTAATTTGCATCATTTGCATGAAATGACATTATATTCTGTTATGTGAAAATAAAGAAGATACAGTTCCTACCTTTAAGAGTTTCACCATCTAGTGAAAATAATTGACCAATTCCAAGATAATGAAGATAAACTAGGAGTTAATTGTCAGTCTTGCAGGTGAGATCTTTCCAAATTGTACTTGTTCTGTGTTGGGCTATATCCCACAAGCCTACAAGGCTTGTGCTTGCCCAGCTTCAAGGCTGAAAAGAAAGCCCAGTGTTAACAACAGAAACATCAGTGGGTTAACTGATGGAGGAATTTACTTTTCTGAAGCAAGGCCTTGGATGACATCCTACTGTGCATGGTACACAGCGGAGAGGACATGGAGGCGGTCTTCACTTTCTAGGGGTGGGGGTTGTTATCAGTTATGGGGGAATTAACTTCAGGTGGGCTTATTAGTCACCAGGAAAACCAGCAGAAGCCTACTTCTCAGCAATCATTTTGATAAGAACAATCACTAGATGGAGCCTGTGGCCAGTATGGAGGAAGGCCAGCCAATGTGCTTAAAATATAGATGAAGCAGACCAGCTGGTCCAGCTGGGACCGGCTGGGGATGTACAGAAAGCAAGAGAGCAACCATCTTGAGTGACCTGACCATACATTCAGTCAAACTCTCTCTTGGATCATCAGCCTGCATCTAGTCCCAAGATGCTGCAATAAAGGAAATGAAGAACATTTTGAGTATCACCAAGAGTTTTATTTCTGGAAAATCTCCTCTCAATATGGCAGAAATTAATGCTTTTAAGCAAATCTAAAATAAAAGTCCTAGACTATGCTGTAAATTTAGTAAACAATTTTTGTAGCCATTGTAGCAAATTCCCTAGTAAATACCCTCAAAATGTGAGACAAAGTTGCTGTCAAATTATATAAGAAGTGGTTGATAATAAGGGGCTTCCAGGTGGCACTAGTGGTAAAGAACCTTCTTGCCAATGCAGGAGATGTAAGAGACATGGGTTTGATCTGGGGTCTGGAAGAGACCCTGGAGGAGGGCATGGCAACCCACTCCAGTATGCCTGCCTGGAGAATTCCATGGACAGAGGAGCCTGGTGGGTAACAGTCCATGGGATGGCAAAGAGTCAAGTGACTCAGCATGCATGCACGGTCATGAAAAAGACTGGATTCCTGAGAGAAGAAGTCGAGTTGCTTTATAATAAGACTGGAAGAGAGTGGAATGTGCTTATGATTATGAAAGGAGTGTTATTCCTCTTATATCATAGAAGAGAGGAAGAAGACTGAATATATTCTTTATTTTTGCACAGATTCAGGGTCTGACATTGAACAGCCATCAAAAAAAGTCAGAGTGCTAGTGAGACACGTTCTTGTGCCACTTGGAAGAAAAAGTAGATAGCCCCCTGCAGCTCAGTTTCATTGCCCAGCACAAATGTCTTGAAGAAATGGCAGCTTTTAGGAGCGATGGAGAAATGAAGTTGGGCAGGTCGTGCCAGAAGCACTGGCGAGCTGGTGACATTATTGCTCAGCTGGGAAGGTGAGGGTATAAGGACATCTCCTGACAGCAGCAAAGCCAGGTGTGCAGCTATATAAAAAAAAATCCAGCAATTGCACAGTTACTGATTGTGGTTCGTGAAACACCTGAGGAATCGCAACACCTACCTCCCCTTAGTGGGAGGAACCGACTTGCATAAGAAAGTTTCCAAGAGTGAATCCTAAGTTGTTTAGTCACTAAGTTGTGTCTGACTGTTTGTGACCCCATGGACTACAGCACACCTGGCTTCCCTGCCCTTCACTATCTTCCAGAGTTTGCACAAACTCATATCCATTGAGTCAATGATGTTATCTAACCACCTCATCCTCTGCTGCCCCCTTCTCCTTTTGCCTTCAGTTTTTCCCAGCATCAGGGTCTTTTTCAATAAGTTGGATCTTTGCATCAGGTGGCCAAAGTATTGGAGCTTCAGCTTTAGGATCCGTCCTTTCAATGAATATTCAGGACTGATTTCCTTTATGATTGACTGGTTTGTTCCCCTTTCTGTCCAAGGGACTCTCAAGAGTCTTCTCCAGCACCACAATTCAAAAGCCTTATTTCTTTGGCACTCAACCTTTATGATGATCCAACTCTGACATTCACACATGACTTGAGAAACTTTTGTTTTTACAGACCTTTGTCTATATGGACCTTTGTCCGCAAAGTAATGTCTCTCCTTTTTAATATGCTGTCTAGGTTTGTCATAGCTTTTCTTCCAAGAAGCAAGTGACTTTTAATTTCATGATTGCGTTCACCATCCACAGTGATTTCAGATAGCCCAAGAAAATAAAATCTGTCAGTTTCCACTTTTCCCTGATCTATTTGCCATGAAGTGACAGGATCGGATGCCATGATCTTAGTTTTTTGAGTGTTGAGTTTTATGCTTTGTCACTTGTCTATTTCACCCTCATCAAGAGGCTCTTAAATGGCATTATCATTATTTCATACTTGAGAGAGAGAGATGCAGAGACACAGAGTTAGAGAAAGAGAGATCACATGAGTTGTAACACTGCTTATTCTTAGGCATGAGAATTGGATACTTGATAAATCAGTTTTGCTATGTTTTTCACAGGAATCACCAAATAGCCCTCTGCTCTTCCATATTTCCCAGATTCCCTTGCAGTTGGATTTGGTTATGGCCATTGAGAAATGGACAGAAATGATGTGTCATTTGTAAGCCTGGTCCAGTAATACATCACTCAAGATTCTTCATTCTCTCTGTCCTTGCCATAGTGACTTGGGAGGATCAATATGATGGAAGGATAGGATGAACTACTAGATGCACACTGGACTTTATGTATGCAAAAAACCAAATCTTTTATGTGCTAAGTTCCTCAAATATACCTATTGTGGCAGTTGGAGTTGATTGCCTGGACAAATGCAAGTCCCAACATCCTTCACTACTGAGGTCATAGGATAGAATTGTCAAGTCCCTCTTTGAAACACCTTTTCAGAAGGGCCTTTTATAATTAGTCTCCCCCTCCCTCAACTTGATGGTTGCATTTTTCATTAGTTTTAAAGTAATAGGTGTAAGGAGCTGGAAGTAAGCACAATGTGGACTTTAGTTTGGCTCAAGAATGGCTCTCTTTGTCAAGTGACACTAAGGAGTAAAAAAAAAAAAATGCCATCAATAATTCCAGAGTATATGGACTAATTAGAGAAACAAAATGCCATCAACCTGAGATCATCATTATAATATTCATCAATGACAAAGGACCCTTCCCTTATGTCAGAACCATTCTTATCATTAGTTTTCTATTTATGTTATTAAAGGACAGAGATTCTGATCTTCTTAGTTATGACTTTTTTCTTTAATTATGACTGTTGTCTTTTTTTTAAAAATTGAAGTATAGCTGATGTACGATACAGTAGTTTTAGGTGTACTACATAATTATTTGACATTTGCATACTCTTTGAAATGATCACCATGATAAGCATAGTAATCTTCTGTCCTCATACAAAACTACTGCAATATTACTGAGCATGCTGTATGTTACATCCCTGTGGCTTATTTATTTTGTGCTAGAGGTGTGTACCTCTTAATTTCCTTCATCAACTTACCCCCACTCCCATTACCCTCCCTTCTAGCAACCACTTACTTTTTCTGTGTCTCTATGAGTCTATTTTCATTTTATTTTGTTTTTTAAATTCTACAAATAAATGAGATCATACTTTGTTTGTCTTTCTCTGTCTGACTTATTTTGCTTAGCATAATACCCTCTAGATCCATCTATGTTGTTGCAAACGGCAAGATTGTATTTTTTATGTTGTTGCTATTGTTCAGTTACTAATCCATGTCCAACTCTTTGTGACTACATGAACTGCAGTCCACCAGACTTCCCTGTCCTTCACTGTCTCCTGGAGTTTGCTCAAATTCATGTCCAGTATTTTTTATGGCTGAGTAATATTTTATTGTGTGTGTGTATGTGACATTGTCTTCATCCATTCATCTATGGATGGACACTACGCTTGCTTCCATATTTTGGCTATTGTAAATAATGCTACAATGAACATTGGTGTGTCTATTGTTTCCACCAGACTTCCCTGTCCTTCACTGTCTCCTGGAGTTTGCTCAAATTCATGTCCAGTATTTTTTATGGCTGAGTAATATTTTATTGTGTGTGTGTATGTGACATTGTCTTCATCCATTCATCTATGGATGGACACTACGCTTGCTTCCATATTTTGGCTATTGTAAATAATGCTACAATGAACATTGGTGTGTCTATTGTCTTTTCAAATTAGTGTTTTTATTTAATTCAAGTAAAGACCCAGAAAGGAAATTCCTGAATGGCAGTTCTATTTTAAATTTTTTGAGGAATCTACAAACTATTTTCCATAGTGCCTGCCCCAATGTATAATCCCTCTAACAGCACAAAAGAACTCCCTCATCTATACATCTTCACCAGAACATTTTATATGTGGTCTTTTTGATGATAGTCATTCTGACAGGTGTGATGTGGTATCTCATGAAAGTGAAAGTCACTCAGCCACATCCAAATTTTGTGATCCCATGGACTATACATCCATGGAATTCTCCAGGAGAGAATACTGGAGTGAGTAGCTGTTCCATTCTCCAGTGGATCTTCTAGCCCAGGAGTCGAACCAGGGTCTCCTGCATTGCAGGCAGATTCTTTACCAGCTGAGCTGTCAGGGAAGCCCAATGTGGTATCTTGTGGTGGTTTTGATTTGCATTTCCTTGATGTGCTCTATACAGTCAGCAAAAACAAGACCAGGAGCTTACTGTGGCTCAGATCATGAACTCCTTATAGCCAAATTCAGACTTAAATTTAAGAAACTATGGAACACCACTAGACCATTCAGGTATGACCTAAATCAAATCCCTTACAATTATACAGTGGAAGTGAGAAATAGATTTAAGGGACTAGATCTGATACAGTGCCTGATGAACTATGAATGGAGATTCATGACATTGTACAGGAGACAGGGAGCAAGACCATCCTCAAGAAAAAGAAATACAAG
>SJYC01016338.1:0-27969 GCA_006408675.1 Madoqua kirkii | reverse complement strand
ATACCAATAACTAATCTCTCAGCAACTACCTCTTCCTTCAGCAAAATCCCCTTGCTTACATCTACATTTAGGTTTACATTTTATAAAATTAATAACTTCAAAAAATTTTTTAACCCTATATTATTTTTATTCTTTCACAACAGCCTGATTACTCATTCAAATTCATCAGAAGATGAATACTAAAGATATACTTATTTCATAGTTAGAAAAAAAAAAAACCTGTTTTCTCTGCATTTCTATGAAATGAAAATTAAAAAACAAATTCTTCCAATAAAAGCAAAAAAAATGGCTTTGAATTAACAGAAAGATGGAACTTTGTTTTGTAAGATTTAATATCCAATTACTGTTACGGTCATGCACTGCTAAATAAACAAAGAAGTAAGATTCACAGTGACAGATTGGGAAAAGAGGAATAATCCTACAAACGCAGAAGACATCTGGGCCTATTCAGACAACAGCAGTCAACATTTAGAAAATGTATATGAAATTCTTACAGATTTGTCCAGCTCCATCAGAATGCTTGTTTTTACTGAAGACATTTTAAACTTTAAACTGTACAGTAAGCTTCTTAAGAGTCAAATTCTATGTAATTGACACAATCTATTCATCTAGATTGCATTTTTACAAGTAAATCAGCAATTATGGTACAAAGATCAACTGATATTTGAACAGCAATCAAGTTCCTCAAAATATCATTAAATGTGTATGAATGAAAATCGAGTACTAATTGTTTTTAAAGTTAAATTTGAAGTCAATATTTCCTTTTTTCTCAACCGTAAACTTAGATGTTTTGTTATCCTTTGGAACCTGAGCACTCGAAAATTACAGATAAATGATGACTAGTTTGACAGATTCTAAAAGAACATTCCCTCTGATATCTCATGCAGTATTTACTGAAAAACTCATCACTGGTCATACACTATCATACCCATACTCTCCAAGCCAGAGTGAAGGAAGGAAGGGCTTTGAGAGGAAAGGGGGCAGTTCTAACATTCTATTTAGGTCCTAGGCTTGATCAAAGTTATTTCATTCCATGCCAGGAATTCACAAAGCTTGCCAGTCTCTTTACTCTCTTCCCTTTTCTTTTTTACTTTCTTTTCTTTCTTTTTTTTTTTTTTTTTAGGTCCAGTTTATTCTTAACATCTCCTACTTAGGTTAATTTGGCTGTCCTGAGTGATTAATTATTGTAGTCAGAAGTAAATATCCTGTGCCACATCAAATTTCTTTCTATGTACTGTGTGTGGTCCCCCTGCATTTGTCTATGGATATATATGTGTGGTGATTGAGCAAAAACATACTCTCTCCCACCCCCTCATTTTTTTTTTTTAATCACAAAAACAATTCCAAGTGAGGATGTACTCCTGGAACAGTATAGCAGCAAAGAGGAGAGATTCAATGTGTTACAAAAGCATCACAATTAATGGCATGTTATACTCCCCAAAAGTGTTTTTATCTGAAAATGTTCCTTTTGTGTGTTGTCAAAATACCTTAATTAGAAGTTGAAAAATAAGAGAATAATCTGGCAGTCTTTCTTCTCCTTTCACACTTTTAGCCAGCCTTTGAACATTCAGTAACTGCTGAAAAAGTATTTTAAACTAATGGACAGAGTTAGGCCATTGCTAATTATTGCCACCAACACAAATATTGTTAATTATATTGATATCCATACAGCTCAGAGAACTATAACAGATTGAGAAGGACAGGATTGCTTTAATAATTCTGCATTGACTCAGTGAGAAAGGAAATCCAAGCTGGTGTCTTAACTGGAAATTATTATTCATCACAGAATAGAATAAATTAAAGGTATACAGAAGTAATCCCCCCTATATCTAGTTACAGGTGTGAGTGTTATCTGTTCACAATGAAATGCACTGGGTTTTTTTGCACATAAAAGCTTCTTCTTGCACAACAAGTAATATGACAGTAGCAAGAAACCTAACTAGTGTTGGACAAAGGAGCATCATTTTGGAAAAACAGCAAGTCCAAATTCTCTCCCAAGTCCATCAAAGAAATCTAATGTTCAGTTAAAAATACAGAAAAGGTTTGTAGTTAGGAAAACGACATTGGCCTACATTTCTTTACCAAGTCTACCAAATGTGTGTGTGTGTGTGTGTGTGTGTGTGTGTAGTCTTCAGTTAAAAAAGATTTGCCATTGGGAAGTGTGAGTCTATATTTGAAATGAAAGATTAGTAAAATATTAATTTAAACATCTCACAGACTGTATCATCCTATCAAAATGGAGAGGTGGAGAATTTATCCTGGGCCTGGAGAATTTTAAGGGTGCAAAATATCTCTATTAGCTGTTCATGAAGATTGCATGCAGCATTTAAAAACTTGAGGCTCTACTTCATTGGTCTGTAGAGATGATTTTTCTTATCAACATCCTAGAGACTGCTCAACCCCATGGACTGTAGCCCACAAGGCTCCTCTGTCTGTGGAATTTTCCAGGCAAGAATACTGGGGTGGGTTGCCATTTCTTACTCCAGGGGATCTTTCTGACCTAAGGATCAAACTCCTGTCTCTGCATCTCCTGCATTACAGGCAGATTCTTTATCACTGTGCCATCTGGGAAGAACCCAGAGACTGCATACAGCAAAAGAACTGTAGTAGTAAATTATGCCATCAGATGTAAGTTCCATGGGAAGGGGAAGATTTTTTGCAACAACTTTGAGTAAAGGAAGTTATGATAGTATAAATCATATCAAATGAGTATCTTATAATATTCAGAGATTGATATAAATGCGGACTCTACCTTAGACTGTTAATGATCAGTAAACTTGAAAAAGCTGAAAAAAATATAAAGAACCAACAAAAACAGATCTTTTATGAGAGTGGGACTAGGCAGTAGCAATAGCAGGGCTATCAGTTTAAGACATACGCTTTAGTTTATTTGCTTGTTTTTGTTTTCATTTGTTTTTCTCCTTGATGATATAAACTAGCCCAAGTAATCCCATTCTCATAGGATTAACTAGCCATGAAAACTAAACCACAGTTATTACTTCCTTGTTGATATATGAATAGCAATCTGTCTCACAGAATGGGGTAAGCAGCAGGAATAAGAATGAAATACAGGACCACCGTTTTGAAGTGGTGCATTGGAAGTGTCCAACAAAATCTCATTGAGTTGAGAGAAGTTGGCATCTAAGCAAAAAACAAAGGAAGGGAAACAGCAGATTTAAAACTATGTTTCAAAAAGAACTCTGTGTATACTTACTGGCCCATAAAACTGACTGGATGCAAATAGGTCAGAAACCTACTAAGTTTCCAGGGGGGAATAAACTGTTTTGCCAAAGAAATCACAAGCCAAAATATACATTTATCATACATATACATAGGCATACAATCCTTCTGACACTTTGAGAATGGAAACAATCCAGAAGCTCTTAATATTTCATGTGGGAGAAGAAGGCTGAGAAATTTTGTAATTTGCAAAGTGGTCATATTCCCCAACCTCTATTTCACATTTTGCCAAAGAAGATAATGGAAAAATAAAAACAGCTGAGAAGATACAGCCTGGGTTCCTGGGGAAAAAAGGGACCAGGGAGGGAGCTCTTCCAAGAGAGAGGAGATGGACATAATCAAGACCTCTCTTATGCTCGCAGGGAAGGAAGGGGACTTTAGAGTTTCTGCCTGGACTGATTTCAAAACCTCCAAGGAGCACTGATAGCTCCATCTTATTCCTCCTCCCTCCCAATGGGATTTGTGTCTTTTGTTGCCTCTATCTCATCCCCGTTTAAAATATATATACCTTTTATAGTGTAACAAGGAGAAGCATAGACATTTTGCTATATTTTATTCACAGCCCCCAGGAGCCAAAGCAGTAACATCTGGACATGATGAAGATGATATGAGACCACCCAGAGATCTGGGCCTTGAGGCGATCACAGTTACTGACCAAGACCGGGTTATCTCCTTTCAGGGTGGGGAGCATATGAACTCTGTGTGTGGGGAGAGGAAGTGAATGAGTACTAAACGACCAAAGCACAGACTGCCGGAGAGAGCACAGACTGCCGGAGAGGCTTAAAGCTGACCAAGTGTCTCTGGGCTTCTCTATGTTCCCAGTCCTTCTGGAAGTTAGGTTGGAAATAGGAAGTAAGTCATTTCTGATCTCAGAGAGTTAAGATATAGTTTGTCCTTTCTTCCCATTCTCCCTGAGACAGTTGATGGCTTTGGAGGCCATCTGTTCTGCCGATCTGGCCCAAGTCCCCTCTTGGATGAGAACTACCTGAGGAAGGAGCTACACCAGAGTCAGATTCTGACATGATGAGAATTCAACTTCTTTGGTGGTAAACTGCTGAGATTTGAGTGCATGCCTGTTGCATTAATTGGCCTAGTATAATAAGGGGGCACAAATTCAAGTTTTTAGTTTGAAATCCCCTAATTTTTCAGTCTTAGCAAAGCATCACAATTCATAATTGAGATTAGATACCTATTTGACATCTATTATCCTTCAAAGGCCATGATTCTGAGAAAGATTGAAAGCAAAAGGAGAAGGGGGTGACAAAGGATGAGATGGTTGGATAGCATCATCAGCTCAGTGGACAGGAGTCTGAGCAAACTCAGGGAGATAGTGAAGGACAGAGGAGCTGCAGTTTATGGCATCATAAAGAATCAGACACAACTTAAGGGCTGAACAGCAACAAAATCCATTTTTCTATGTATTCACATTGCAATCATATCTTATTCAAAGAAAAAATTTCTACTCTGTCCATGCACTTGAGCCAAAGTGCACTTGAGCTTCAGTTAGGGTTAGCAAGAATGGCTTCATACATAATTATATTCCTGACACCCTTCTTCTCTCAGGAGCAATGATCTCTCTTGTGTTCCTCATTGACCATTTAACTCAAGTAAGAAAAACCAAAGAGAAGGGGACAATAGAGGACAAGATGATTGGATGGCATCACTGACTCAATGGACGTGAGTTTGAACAAGCTCAGGGAGATGATGAAGGATACGGAAGCCTGGTGTGCTGTAGTCCATGGGTTTGCAAAGAGTCAGACACAACCGAAAACAGCAACAAGAGAAACCAACTGTAGCTAGTTTATTCAGGAAATTAATATGCTACAGTGTACTGGGCTTCTACTGGATCCCTTGGGGAGACAGAACAGTTATAGAGGCTGCACAGCAAAGACTAATGCCCAAATCACATGGCGGAACTAGTTCATAGAGAGACTGCTGCGGCTCCCTTGAGCACAGACCTTCCGTCTTCTACCACCAACACTGAGAACAATGAGCAGGCAAAGGTGCTGGACAAACCTCTGCTGCTCTGGAGCTTAGAGCTGCCACCACGCACACAATGCTTGATTCTTTGCTTCACTGGCTTTGTCAGCAAAATCTAGCCTGTATCATCCCTGAAACGTGAGGCTGGAAAAATGAGTAGACGCCTTCCCCAGAGAGCAGCAGGGAGCAGACACGGATTTGGGAAATTCCCCAAACCCATGAAGGTTATTCAGGGGCTAGTGGCAAAAGAAACAACCAATTTCTACTAGAGCCGCATACACACCACTACTATGGACTCTAACAGAATATAACAGACACTTAATAAATATCTGTAAATAGATGAAGTAACAAAGAGTGACCAGGATTGAAGCATTCGGTTATTCCTATTCACACAGCATCATCTTAAATGACACAAGAGTGATTGGATGGTATAGCATGACCGCACAGCTCCCCTGAGTTCAACAGAATTATTCTTTCAGTCGCATCCAGTTCAATAGCAATCAAAGCCAGAGCTCCAGAGAACGAGCTCCAGCTGACACATTCAGCCCCATCCTACAGACTGAGAAGAGGAGCGCAGAGTTTAATAGGATGCTGAAGAAAACTGACTAGGCCCCCACTAGTGAAGTGGGGAATCAGAGCAATTTTGCTGACACTCCAGGCAAAAGTGGGCAGTTTGCCTGGATTATCTAGGTCACTGCCTCCAACTCGCAGATTCATTTTGCCCGTGGAGAACTGTTCTATTAGCTCCAGTTACCACGGAGTAACTAACTGACAAGCGTGCTCAGGGTAAAAACAGCCTGGTTCCTAACAATCTCCTTTCAACTATGCTTAAATGTCCGCCATTTTTGATCCTATTGATCCAGGCTGGATTTAAAAGAGCAACTCTTTAGAGATGGATTGCAAATGCCACACACTCTTAACTTGCTATTATATATAAGGCAGAATGTGCCAAATCAAATGATAAAAATGAGGAGCTGATTCTCTTTCAGGCTTCCTTGTAGCTTTCCCCCATGAGTATGATAGGAATGAATCATCTGAAATGATATTTAGGTTAGTAATGCCATTATAATAAAGTGTGTAATTTAGGTTAGTCTCCATTATGTCAAGAGAATTGCCACATACTCACCTCCTTCTCTGACTTCTCAGCTTTGCCCCTGTGGCTTACCCAGGGCACTGCTAATTGACACAATTAAGAGGGAAGACTGATTTAAAGGACCCAGAGGAGCCGCTAGGAGAGTGAGGTTTATGTACTCAAAAGAAGCTTTTATATACTTTGTAATGACTTCCTTCCGGATACCCCAATTCTTCTCTCAATCAGTGAAGAAACCAGGGTGGGGTGTAGGGGGCGGGTAACCAACAATACCAGTGTTATAACTTGGTTTCACTCATTTTATTTAAGTCAACACCATTTGGGGTCTGGCTCCCTTTAGAGGTAGGAATATGGCTCTAGTCTTGCTTAGTTCTCATCCACTTTTCCAATAGTTTTTTTTTCTCATTATTTTTTGATACTGTAATAAATTATGATAATGTGTCACCCCAAACCAAAATATTCTCAGAAGGCATTTTCCCATGCTGAGCAAGGAAAAAGATAGCATGAACTAAATACAGTTTCTTCATTAGGTAAGGAAAATTCATGTCCATTCCCATTAAGAAAATTTAGCTCACTGTCGAAATTTTTATTTACCTCGCAACCACTTGATCCATCTAGCTTAACATCTTAACTGGAGAAATGAAAAGAGCCTGGAATTAAGTGGTTGTTTTTCACATGCAGAGTCAGAGAACAAAACCAGGGACCCACATCTGTACTTATTTTAGTTCTGTAAGTCTTGCATCTCTTCTTAGGAGATCAGCACTAGCAAATTGCTGTTAACTGGGATAATTATACAGTTCTCTGAGCAGCGAGCATAATAACACTGTGAGTGTCCAAGAGTTTGAACAATTTGGACTGATTTTGTATGGTGTATAATTTACAGTAAAGATTCAGAATTCTTTTTTTTTTAAAGAACAGCTTTCATCCTTTTGCTCTGGATCATTATACATGGAGACACATATTCACAGTCAAATTTGATACAGATAAATCTAAACATCTGCAAAACTAGGATAATTTTATTGGCATTTACACAGTGCTGTCTTGGGCCATTTCTGGTTGTGATTGGCAGAGCCCTAGAAGTTAGCTGAAGCTCACCCATGTCTAAAACAACATTTAAGATGGGTAAACTGACATCAAGGCCTCAATATAATTGTTAAGAAATCAGTCAGTTAGGAAATGTGAATGAGAAAGACCAACTGAAAATGTTATAAAGAAATGTTCAAGTGTATAAAGTAATTAAATGTATACCATACATAAGATGTGATTATAGGGTGTAGTGGTGCCCGTTATAGTCCCAGGTACTCTAAAGGCTGAGGCAAAAGGAAACTGGAGCCCAAGAGTTCTGGGCTGTAGTGCTCTCTGCCAATCAGGTGCCCCGGCTAAGTTCAGCATCAATCTGTGACCTCCCTGGAGAAGGGGGCCACTGTGTTGCCTACGAACGGGTGAACTGGCACAGGTGGAGCAGCTCAAGATGTGATTGTAGTTACGGTTAAAGACAAGGCCAACAATTTTTTAAAAAGCATGCTTCAATAAGCTTTTTCCACTTGTTTATTTGTTGACTCATTTAACAACAACAACAACAAAAAATTTACTTTTAGGAAAGGTGAAAGTGAAGTTGCTCAGTAGTGTCCGACTCTTAGTGACCCTATGGACTGCAGCCTACCAGGCTCCTCCGTCCATGGGATTTTCCAGGCAAGAGTACTGGATTGGAGTGCCACTGCATTCTCCAACATCAGCTATGAAAACTAAATTAAATGTCATTTACAGACATTTTCTATAATACATAGAACTATGTACAGACTACAGCAACTCCTTCCAGCCTGACATTTCAGGGTTACGCTTACTAACACATGATTCACAATACCCCTAGTTCTGGCATTAAAACAAAGACATCAGAAGCAATAACACTATTTTTCAGATTTTGCTTTCAGAAACTTTAACACTGCTTCTGCTCCTGCCTTCTGAATTTCACTAATATGCAGCGTCACAAACACCAAGCTACGTGGAGTGATGTCAATCTGAAAGCAGTGGTCGGTGCTGTGGCCTTAAAATGTCCTCAGCATGTGCCATCTGAGATGAATTTAGAGATACAGATACAGAATGAGTTTCATAATTTTGAACTGACTCTACTGGAACACAAACGTTCAAGAATATGAGCAATCATGAAATGAACACTTCACCAGGTAAAAGACCCATAAAAACCATTATCAGAGGAATGTTCTCACCTAAATGGTTTTTCAGGCAAAGAGCAGCTCTTAATTCTCCCCCCAGATTTCCTTTAAAAGTGGAATACATCACAAAGGTACATGCATACAAGTCTCTTCAGTCGTGTTGGGCTCTCTGCGACGCCATGGGATTTCCCAGGCAAGAATATTGGAGTGAGGGCTGCCATTTCCTCCTCCAGGGGGCTTTCCCAACCCAGGGATTGAACCCACATCTCTTACATCTCCTGCGTTGGCAGGCAGGATCTTCACCACTAGCGCCACTAAAGAGTGCTGGAGACTGCATGGCTGAACCACACAATCAGTCTTCAGGAAGCTCACAAATTATCTTCTTGGTAAATATACATAAAAAGCAAATATAATATACATAAATATACATAAATAAATACATACATATACATAATATACAAATATACATAAAAAGCAAACATAATAACAATCACTATTTCTAGGATAAAGTAGAATTTCACCCCTTTCATAGCTAATCAGTTAATATTATTTTTCTATTAGGTAATGATGCTCAAAGAAATCCAAGTCACATAGAAAATATAGTATACAGATAAAGCAAATGACAAGAATATTATATTGCCTGTAATTCTATTAATTACACTATACCTTTGTGTTAATCATAGCAACTGTTTTAGTGGTCTAGCCCACTTACTGATAAAGAACTAGATGTTAATTTCTGATTCAGTTTCTTTAACAGATACAGCCTTATGCAGATCGTCTGTTTCTTGTTGTGTGAGTGTTTGCAGGTTGTGTCTTTCAAAGATTGGTCCATTTCATTTCAACTATCAAATATGTGGGCATATTTGCATAGAGATGGTCACATATTCCTTCGTGTGTCCAACTCTTCGCCACCCTATAGACTGTGGCTCCCCAGACGTGCTCTTTACCATTGAGCCACGTGGGAAGCCCAGATATTCCTTTACAACCCTTTTAAAGTTAATGAGATCTCTGGTGATATTCCTCTCTCAGTTCTGATATTAGAATCTGTGTCTTCTTTTTTCCTTATTTGGCCTGGCTAGGCACTTATTGATTTTACTGATTTTTTTCAACGAGGCAGCTTTTGGCTTTATTTATTTTCTCTATTAATTTCCTGTTTTCACTTTCATGGATTTCCATTCTAATTTTTATTATTTCTTTTCTTCTGCTTATTGTGGATTTAGTTTGTTCTTCTTTTTCTAGATTCCTAAAGTGAAAACTTAGATTAATGATCATAGATCTTTCTTCTTCTTCACTACATGCATTCAATGCTGCTGTGTCCCACAAATTTTGATAAGTAGTATTTTCATGTTGTCCAAAAGTATTTTTAATCCTCTTGAGATTTCTTCATTGGATCTGTTAGAGATGTTTTTTAATGTCCATGTATATTATGATTTCCCATCTATTTCCTTGTTATTAATTTCTAGTATAAGTCCTGAAAGCAGGCACTGTATGATTTCTGTTTCTTTTTTTCTTTTTTATTGTTTTGGGGGTTGGGGGTGATTTCTGTTTCTTTAAGTGTGTTAGGGTGTTTTGCCTGGTTAAAAGTGTGGTCTATTTTGGTGAAGGTTCTATGTGAGCTTGAGAAGAAATGTGAACTCTGTAGCTGTTGGAGGAAGTAGTCTGTAAATGTCAATTATGTTCAGTTCATTAAGAGTGCTACACAATTCAGCTGTGTCCTTACAGATTTTATGCCTCTAGATATGTCCATTTCTGATAAATAAGTGTTGAAGTATTCCACTGTAATAGCAGATTCATCTATTTTTCCTCACAATTCTATTGTGGGTTTGTGTTGTTTTTTTTTTTTTGCCTCACATTTGCTGACTCTCATGTAGGTGCATAAGTGTTAAGGACTGTTGTGTCTTCTTGGAGTAGCAATACTTTATCATCATGCTATATACATCTTATGCTTTTCTCATTGCTCAGTTGGTAAAAAATTCACCTGCAATGCAGGAGATCCCAGTTTGATTCCTGGGTTGGGAAGATCCCCTGAAGAAGTGATAGGCTACCCACTCCATTATTCTTGAGCTTCCTTTGTGGCTCAGTTCAGTTCAATTCAGCCACTCAGTCATGTCCGACTCTTTGCAACCCCATGAATCACAGCACGCCAGGCCTTCCTGTTCATCACCATCTCCCAGAGTTCACTCAGACTCACATCCATCGAGTCTGTGATGCCATCCAGCCATCTCATCCTCTGTCGTTCCCTTCTCCTCCTGCCCCCAATCCCTCCCAGCATCAGAGTCTTTTCCAGTGAGTCAACTCTTCGCATCAGGTGGCCAAAGTACTGGAGTTTCAGCTTTAGCATCATTCCTTCCAAAGAACACCCAGGACTGATCTCCTTCAGAATGGACTGGTAGGATCTCCTTGCAGTCCAGGAGACTCTCAAGAGTCTTCTCCAACACCACAGTTCAAAAGCATCAATTCTTCAGCGCTCAGCCTTCTTCACAGTCCAACTCTCACATTCATACATGACCACAGGAAAAACCATAGCCTTGACTAGATGGACTTTAGTCAACAAAGTAATGTCTTTGCTTTTGAATATACTATCTAGGTTGGTCATAATTTTTCTTCCAAGGAGTAAATATCCTTTAATTTCATGGCTGCAGTCACCATCTGCAGTGATTTTGGAGCCCCCAAAAATAAAGTCTGACACTGTTTCCGCTGTTTCCTCATCTATTTGCCATGAAGTGATGGGACCAGATGCCATGATCTTTGTTTTCGGAATGTTGAGCTTTAAGCCAACTTTTTCACTCTCCTCTTTTACTTTCATCAAGAGGCTTTTTAGCTCCTCTTCACTTTCTGCCATAAGAGTGGTGTCATCTGCATATCTGAGGTTATTGGTATTTCTCCTGGCAATCTTGATTCCAGCTTGTGTTTCTTCCAGTCCAGCGTTTCTCATGATGTACACCGCATAGAAGTTAAATAAGCAGGGTGACAATATACAGCCTTGACGTACTCCTTTTCCTATTTGTGGCTCAGCTGGTAAAGAATCTGCATGTAATGCAGAAGACCTGGGTTTGATCCCTGGGTTAGGAAGATTCCCTGGAAAAGGGAAAGGCTACCCACTCCAGTATCCTGGCCTGGAAAATTCCATGGACTGTATAGCCCACGTGGTCACAAAGAGTCAGACACGACTGAGTGACTTTCACTTTCACTTTCATACACCTCTTATCCCTGGTAATATTCCTTGCTCTGAAGTCCGCTCTATCTGAAATTAACATAGCTATTCCTCATTACTGTTAACTTGTGTTAGCATAGTATAATTTGTTGTATTTCTTTACTTTTAATCTAGTTGTGTCTTTAGATTTACATGGGTTTCTTGCAGACAACATATAGTTGAGTCTTGTTTTTGAATCCATTCTGACAATCTTTCTTTATTGGTATATTTAGACCATTGATATTTAAAGCAATCATTGATATAACTGGAGTAACATCTACTTTATTCATTACTGTTTTCTATTTGTTGTCCTTGTTCCTATGTTTGTCTTAACACATTTTTCCTGTCTTTTATGGTTTTAATTGAGATTTTTATATGGTTTCATTTTCCTCCTTTCTTAATATAATTAAATTATATATATTATACATATTATTATATTATATCAATTATAATGCTTTTTAAAACTTTTTTAGTAGTTGCTCTAGAGTTTGCAATATGCATTTATAGATGGTCTCTGATTTATGATGGTATGGCTTACAAGTTTTCAACTTTATAATGGTGCAAAAGTGACATGCATTCAGTAGAAACTGTACTTCAAATTCTGAACTGTGAAGTTTTCCTAGGCTAGTGATATGTGGGTGCAATACTTTTTCACAATGCTGGGCAGTGGCAGCAAGCCACAGGTCTCAGTCAGCCGTGCGATCATGAAGGTAAACAACCGATACACTTAACAACCATTCTGTACCCATACAATCATTCTGTTTTTCACTTTCAGCCATTACAGTATTTATAATATTCTGGTTATTTCTAGCTTTTGCTATTATAGTACTACAATGATCGTTTCTGTCCGACTATCCTTATACAGAAAAATGAGCATTTTTTCTGTGAACAGCTCTTTAAGACTTTGATAAAGGTACCCTTAGGGGTATACACAATGTCTCCACGAGGCATGTGAGCATAATTACTTTGAATTAAAGTAATTCATTTCAACTTCTGCATTATCTTTTTTTCTTAAAATGACCTACCTGAGAAGGTGTTTGGGCTTCCCTGGTGGCTCATACGGTAAGGCGTCTGCCTGCAATGCGGGAGACTCGGATTTGATTCCTGGGTCGGGAAGGTCCCCTGGAGAAGGAAATGGCAATTCACTCCAGCACTCTTGCCTGGAAAATTCCATGGACAGAGGAGCCTCATAGGCTACAGTCCAACAGTTGAGGCATTGCACCGCTTCTCCTTTCCCATCTCTGCTTTCAAAATCACCCTTTTCTCACTTTACACAAGCCAATTAGAACAAGATCAACAACACAAACAATGTCAAGTGCTAGTGAGACTGGAACAGTGGGAACACTCATAAACTGCTGCTAAATGTGAAATTGTACTGTCACTCTCAAAAATTGTTTGGCAGTTTGTTAAAATATCAAACATATCCTTCACATGAGACTCAGCAATCCCATTCCTATGTATTACCTGATTTAAATATATATATATGTTCACACAAAAAACTACACACAAGAGTTTATAGCAGGTTTACTCATTATTACACCAAAGTGAAAACAACCCAATGCTCTTCAGTGGATGAATGGATAAACAACAGTGGTACATCACACAATTGAATAC
The DNA here is from genome assembly GCA_006408675.1 of Madoqua kirkii. Lineage (NCBI taxonomy): Eukaryota > Metazoa > Chordata > Mammalia > Artiodactyla > Bovidae > Madoqua > Madoqua kirkii. Next base: position 14,681 of record SJYC01016338.1, on the reverse strand, counting down.
TACTCAGCAACAAAAAAGAATGAGCTTATATAAATCTCAAAGGCATTAGGCTAAGTGACAAAATATCTCAAAAGTTTACATATTATATAGAATCCATTTATATAACATTCTGCCTGGCAAATAACTAGTGATGGGAACCAGATCACTTTTTGCCAAAGGTGAGGTCAGGCATGGGAGACAGTGTGTGATTGCAAGGGATCAAGGTGACACAGAGATGTTTTTGAGGGAGGAAGGGGCTGATGCAACTATTCTGTTTCCTCACTGTCAAAGCCACCAGGGAAGCCCACATAAATTCATACCTGTGTTAAAATTTACAGAGCTGTACTCACAGATAAGCAAATGCATCTGCATATTAATTTAAGGCAAAAATAAAACAAATACCTGTGTATTCATTCAGAATCTCCTGCAAAACATTGCTCCGAAATATAAAACTCCCTTAAGTATCAAAAGGATAGTTTGAACCACTGCAGTTTCTTAGAATAAGTCAGTAATTCTATTACATAACTTTAGGCAGGTTATGTGGTTCATGATACTTTCAAGAAAACTTTAGTGGAATCTAATCCTTTTGCTGAAACTCCAAACTTTGGCCACCTCATGCGAAGAGTTGACTCATTGAAAAAGACCCTGATGCTGGGAGGGATTGAGGGCAAGAGGAGAAAGGGACGACTGAGGATGAGATGGCTGGATGGCATCACTGACTCGATGAATGTAAGTTTGAGTGAACTCTAGGAGTTGGTGATGGACAGGGAGGCCTGGCATGCTGCAGTTCATGAGATCACAAGTCGGACACAACTGAACGACTGAAATGAAGTGAACTGAATCCTTTTGTTACCTAGTTTATGTCTAAGAAAATTCAGTGGTAGATCTCTATGTGGTGTTTGATATGTAATAGAGGGAGTTTCAGCAATTAAGGTCTACAAAGAAAATTTTTTCCATTCTCATCTACTTATTTATGTGAGGAAAGTTTCTTAGCTCTTAGACCTATAAAAATGAAAATAAATAGAACAACTCATATAAGAATAGAATTGATGCTAAAGCCTGGCTTAATAACACCTGCTCCTGTTTGCTGCTGTCTTTTCATATCTGTCTGAGATCTGTTCTTTGATCTCCTTCATCCTTTATGTTCATAGAGTATTAAGAAGAAGACCAAAAACTTCGTGTATGTACATGGATAGTGGTGATTTTATTAGCATAATGAGTTGTATCATGTACTCCAGCCTAACTATGTTGTAGCCTTAACTCCCAGTCCTTCACAATGTGACCTCATTTGAAGATAGGATCTTTATAGAGGTAATCAAGTTAAAATGAGATTGGGGGCAGGAGGAGAAGGGGACAACAGAGGATGAGATGGCTGGATGGCATCACCGACTTAATGGACTTGAGTTTGAGTAAACTCCGGGAGTTGGCGATGGTCAGGGAGGCCTGGCGTGCTGCGATTCATGGGGCCGCAAAGTCAGACACGACTGAGCAACTGAATTGAACCAAACCGAAAGAATATTAACGGCAGAGTTAATTAACAAAATTAAGCAGATTATGAGCAAAACTGGACATGGTAAAACGTCCCAGCAAAAACTGATGAGTCAACTCTTCTTGACAAAATTCCAGTGTACAGTATATAAGAAAAGTAAATTTGTATAGGCAAATTCAAATGAAAACTAACAAACCCCAGAACTATACACAAGTTCAGTTCAGTCGCTCAGTCGTATCCACTCTTTGTGACCCCATGAATCGCAGCACACCAGGCATCCCTGTCCATCACCAATTCCCGGAGTTCATTCAGACTCGTCCATCGAGTCGGTGATGCCATCCAGCCATCTCATCCTCGGTCGACCCCTTCTCCTCTTGCCCCCAATCCCTCCCAGCATCAGTCTTTTCCAATGAGTCAACTCTTCGCATGAGGTGGCCAAAGTATTGAAGTTTCAGCTTTAGCATCATTCCTTCCAAAGAAATCCCAGGGCTGATCTCCTTCAGGATGGACTGGTTGGATCTCCTTACAGTCCAAGGGACTCTCAAGGGTCTTCTCCAACATCACAGTTCAAAAGCATCACTTCTTTGGTGCTCAGCTTTCTTCACAGTCCAACTCTCACATCCATACATGACCACTGGAAAAACCATAGCCTTGACTAGACAGACCTTAGTCGGCAAAGTAATGTCTCTGCTTTTCAATGTTCTATCTAGGTTGGTTATAACTTTTCTTTCAAGGAGTAAGCATGATCTCCTTCAGAATGGACTGGTAGGATCTCCTTGCAGTCCAGGAGACTCTCAAGAGTCTTCTCCAACACCACAGTTCAAAAGCATCAATTCTTCAGCGCTCAGCCTTCTTCACAGTCCAACTCTCACATTCATACATGACCACAGGAAAAACCATAGCCTTGACTAGATGGACTTTAGTCAACAAAGTAATGTCTTTGCTTTTGAATATACTATCTAGGTTGGTCATAATTTTTCTTCCAAGGAGTAAATATCCTTTAATTTCATGGCTGCAGTCACCATCTGCAGTGATTTTGGAGCCCCCAAAAATAAAGTCTGACACTGTTTCCGCTGTTTCCTCATCTATTTGCCATGAAGTGATGGGACCAGATGCCATGATCTTTGTTTTCGGAATGTTGAGCTTTAAGCCAACTTTTTCACTCTCCTCTTTTACTTTCATCAAGAGGCTTTTTAGCTCCTCTTCACTTTCTGCCATAAGAGTGGTGTCATCTGCATATCTGAGGTTATTGGTATTTCTCCTGGCAATCTTGATTCCAGCTTGTGTTTCTTCCAGTCCAGCGTTTCTCATGATGTACACCGCATAGAAGTTAAATAAGCAGGGTGACAATATACAGCCTTGACGTACTCCTTTTCCTATTTGTGGCTCAGCTGGTAAAGAATCTGCATGTAATGCAGAAGACCTGGGTTTGATCCCTGGGTTAGGAAGATTCCCTGGAAAAGGGAAAGGCTACCCACTCCAGTATCCTGGCCTGGAAAATTCCATGGACTGTATAGCCCACGTGGTCACAAAGAGTCAGACACGACTGAGTGACTTTCACTTTCACTTTCATACACCTCTTATCCCTGGTAATATTCCTTGCTCTGAAGTCCGCTCTATCTGAAATTAACATAGCTATTCCTCATTACTGTTAACTTGTGTTAGCATAGTATAATTTGTTGTATTTCTTTACTTTTAATCTAGTTGTGTCTTTAGATTTACATGGGTTTCTTGCAGACAACATATAGTTGAGTCTTGTTTTTGAATCCATTCTGACAATCTTTCTTTATTGGTATATTTAGACCATTGATATTTAAAGCAATCATTGATATAACTGGAGTAACATCTACTTTATTCATTACTGTTTTCTATTTGTTGTCCTTGTTCCTATGTTTGTCTTAACACATTTTTCCTGTCTTTTATGGTTTTAATTGAGATTTTTATATGGTTTCATTTTCCTCCTTTCTTAATATAATTAAATTATATATATTATACATATTATTATATTATATCAATTATAATGCTTTTTAAAACTTTTTTAGTAGTTGCTCTAGAGTTTGCAATATGCATTTATAGATGGTCTCTGATTTATGATGGTATGGCTTACAAGTTTTCAACTTTATAATGGTGCAAAAGTGACATGCATTCAGTAGAAACTGTACTTCAAATTCTGAACTGTGAAGTTTTCCTAGGCTAGTGATATGTGGGTGCAATACTTTTTCACAATGCTGGGCAGTGGCAGCAAGCCACAGGTCTCAGTCAGCCGTGCGATCATGAAGGTAAACAACCGATACACTTAACAACCATTCTGTACCCATACAATCATTCTGTTTTTCACTTTCAGCCATTACAGTATTTATAATATTCTGGTTATTTCTAGCTTTTGCTATTATAGTACTACAATGATCGTTTCTGTCCGACTATCCTTATACAGAAAAATGAGCATTTTTTCTGTGAACAGCTCTTTAAGACTTTGATAAAGGTACCCTTAGGGGTATACACAATGTCTCCACGAGGCATGTGAGCATAATTACTTTGAATTAAAGTAATTCATTTCAACTTCTGCATTATCTTTTTTTCTTAAAATGACCTACCTGAGAAGGTGTTTGGGCTTCCCTGGTGGCTCATACGGTAAGGCGTCTGCCTGCAATGCGGGAGACTCGGATTTGATTCCTGGGTCGGGAAGGTCCCCTGGAGAAGGAAATGGCAATTCACTCCAGCACTCTTGCCTGGAAAATTCCATGGACAGAGGAGCCTCATAGGCTACAGTCCAACAGTTGAGGCATTGCACCGCTTCTCCTTTCCCATCTCTGCTTTCAAAATCACCCTTTTCTCACTTTACACAAGCCAATTAGAACAAGATCAACAACACAAACAATGTCAAGTGCTAGTGAGACTGGAACAGTGGGAACACTCATAAACTGCTGCTAAATGTGAAATTGTACTGTCACTCTCAAAAATTGTTTGGCAGTTTGTTAAAATATCAAACATATCCTTCACATGAGACTCAGCAATCCCATTCCTATGTATTACCTGATTTAAATATATATATATGTTCACACAAAAAACTACACACAAGAGTTTATAGCAGGTTTACTCATTATTACACCAAAGTGAAAACAACCCAATGCTCTTCAGTGGATGAATGGATAAACAACAGTGGTACATCACACAATTGAATACTACTCAGCAACAAAAAAGAATGAGCTTATATAAATCTCAAAGGCATTAGGCTAAGTGACAAAATATCTCAAAAGTTTACATATTATATAGAATCCATTTATATAACATTCTGCCTGGCAAATAACTAGTGATGGGAACCAGATCACTTTTTGCCAAAGGTGAGGTCAGGCATGGGAGACAGTGTGTGATTGCAAGGGATCAAGGTGACACAGAGATGTTTTTGAGGGAGGAAGGGGCTGATGCAACTATTCTGTTTCCTCACTGTCAAAGCCACCAGGGAAGCCCACATAAATTCATACCTGTGTTAAAATTTACAGAGCTGTACTCACAGATAAGCAAATGCATCTGCATATTAATTTAAGGCAAAAATAAAACAAATACCTGTGTATTCATTCAGAATCTCCTGCAAAACATTGCTCCGAAATATAAAACTCCCTTAAGTATCAAAAGGATAGTTTGAACCACTGCAGTTTCTTAGAATAAGTCAGTAATTCTATTACATAACTTTAGGCAGGTTATGTGGTTCATGATACTTTAAGAAAACTTTAGTGGAATCTAATCCTTTTGCTGAAACTCCAAACTTTGGCCACCTCATGCGAAGAGTTGACTCATTGAAAAAGACCCTGATGCTGGGAGGGATTGAGGGCAAGAGGAGAAAGGGACGACTGAGGATGAGATGGCTGGATGGCATCACTGACTCGATGAATGTAAGTTTGAGTGAACTCTAGGAGTTGGTGATGGACAGGGAGGCCTGGCATGCTGCAGTTCATGAGATCACAAGTCGGACACAACTGAACGACTGAAATGAAGTGAACTGAATCCTTTTGTTACCTAGTTTATGTCTAAGAAAATTCAGTGGTAGATCTCTATGTGGTGTTTGATATGTAATAGAGGGAGTTTCAGCAATTAAGGTCTACAAAGAAAATTTTTTCCATTCTCATCTACTTATTTATGTGAGGAAAGTTTCTTAGCTCTTAGACCTATAAAAATGAAAATAAATAGAACAACTCATATAAGAATAGAATTGATGCTAAAGCCTGGCTTAATAACACCTGCTCCTGTTTGCTGCTGTCTTTTCATATCTGTCTGAGATCTGTTCTTTGATCTCCTTCATCCTTTATGTTCATAGAGTATTAAGAAGAAGACCAAAAACTTCGTGTATGTACATGGATAGTGGTGATTTTATTAGCATAATGAGTTGTATCATGTACTCCAGCCTAACTATGTTGTAGCCTTAACTCCCAGTCCTTCACAATGTGACCTCATTTGAAGATAGGATCTTTATAGAGGTAATCAAGTTAAAATGAGATCATTAGGGTGGGGCTGACCCAATATGACTGATTTCCTTATAAAACAGGAAAATATGGCCCCAGAAACATGCACAGAAGCTGTACAGACACAGGGCTATCCCTAAATGACAGAGAAAAGCTTGAACCAGATCCTCTTCTCATAGACTTCAGAAGAAATCAACCTTGCCAGCACCTTGAGTCCAGACTCCTAGACTCCAGAAATGTGAGACAATAAATGGTTTTTGTTTAAACCACCCAGTCCGTGGCACTCTGTGGTCCTCCTGCATACTGCCAAAGTGTGGAAAAAAATCTGCAGCTTCTAGCTGCTTCTCATGCAGATTTTAATACTCCATATATATTTATTCCCTGATTTATCCCAATTACTATGTACCTGGTACTGTTAAGCTCTGAGCCTTTTGCAGGCAGGACTCTTGTGGTGTAAATAAGTGATTTCTTGGCTTTCTTCACTGTCAGCTCCAAACTCGGCTTTTTTAGAGCTGCTAATTCCATTATCACAAGTGTAATGCCTCCTGGCTTTCAGAACGTTAATGCTATTTTTCCCTGTCCCATTTTCCTCATCCTAGGACGCTTGTGTCTTCTTTTAAAATACATTTTTTAATTAGAAGTATTGAGTTCCATGATTTCATATGACCTCAGCTACACATTGGATAAGATATTTGATATATTTTGGTGTATGTTTTGAATCAGGAGGTATTTTTAGGATGACTACTCAGGCATATGGCTGGAAAAGGCATATTGTAATCATAATACTTGCTTATGTTGATTAGAAGATATTAAATCATCTCTGTTCTAGAATGTGTTCTTTTTTAAGGGGCTAGAGTTGATCTAATGATAATTACATTAACCAGGGTTTGCAATTAGCTGTGCTTATTTTACTCCAATACAGGTTGAATTACTAGATAGTAACATATCTAGACATCCACATGGGGATACACAGATTTTGTAGAATAGTTTATACTTATATCTTTACCCATAGGTGGAAAAAGAGGGTCAAAATATGACTTTTATTGCAGGTTCTGCTGTTTACTAGATGTGTGCTGTTATCCAGCTCGGTTCAGTCGCTCAGTTGTGTCCAACTCTTTGCGACCTCATGAATCACAGCACGCCAGGCCTCCTTGTCCATCACCAACTCCCAGAGTTCACTCAGACTCACGTCCATCCAGTCCGTGATGCCATCCAGCCATCTCATTCTCGGTCGTCCCCTTCTCCTCCTGTCCCCAATCCCTCCCAGCATCAGAGTCTTTTCCAATGAGTCAACACTTCTCATGAGGTGGCCAAGTACTGGAGTTTCAGCTTTAGCATCATTCCTTCCAAAGAAATCTCAGGGTTATCTAAAGTCTGCTTCTTCTTCCATAAGCTATGTATATTGGTTACCAAAAATTCTATAATTCTGTACTTTTAACTGAAATAAGTCATCCTTCTTCATGCTTAATTACCTAGCATCTAAAATATAAATACATGTATCTACATCAATTAAAAAGCAGCTTCCTATATAATTTGGGCTAGTTTCTCTTATTTTATATTATGTTAGAAAAAATAGAACACTCTACCTGAAGATCCCTCCACTAACAGAGTACAGACTCTTCTTAAGTTTCTTTGTCTTTTGCAAAGAACTCTTTAATTGCGGTAACAGACAGATTTTTAAATGGTGATTTTTAACAACTTCAAAGTTTATGATTCAGTGATTTGAGGCACATTCACTATGTTGTACAACAATCATAGAATGGGCCCATAGGCTGGGAACCTATGTCAGACAGAGTCGTCAGTCAGTTCTCTTGGACAACAAGGTTACCAGTTTGGCTCTGCAGAGCCAGGTGCTGTTGTTGAGCACGGCAGATTCTTTCAGTGAACCCCACCAATCTTGAACACAGTGGGTCCTCCAAGAAGCATCCTTCAATGATGAGAAAGCGTGTGTCCACCCTGGATCCTCTTTGCCACCAGAGAACCCACAGGTCTAGAGAGTGGGGTTCTCAGTGCCAGGCTGAGCCAGCCTGGTGGAGGGGTGATGCAGGCAAAGTCCATATCGGTCTCTGTGGTCCAGGGAACTGCTTCAGGCTCACCTCCAGAGTTCTGGGATTTTCTCAGTAGGGTCATGTCTATGGCGAGTTGTTCACTGTTCTTCTTGTGAGGGAAACTGAAGTCAGGAACAAGCTATGTCATTGTCTTTACGACATCACCTCCACTTTAGTCAATTTCTACCACCCTTGCACAGCTATATACTTGTTCTGACACACTGACTCCCCTTATTCCACTATGTCTATCCTTTCACATAACTCCATTTACATCATATAAAGAAAAATCACGTCACTTCCATCCTAAAAATGTTGAATGGCCCCACATATTACCCTGAGAATAAAACCATGACCCTTATTTCAGCTTGTAGGGCCATATGTGATCTGATCCATTTAACTTCACTGATCTCACTTCCTACACTTGGTTCCTCGGTCACTATGCTCCAGGCACACCTTGCCATTTTTATTTTTCCTAAATGCTCCAGCTTAGCTCCTGTCTCTGTAGTGTTTGACCTCCAGATATCCACATGGCTTATTGCTACACTTCCTTCATATCAGTTTAGTTCAGTCACACAATCATGTTCGAATCTTTGTGACCCCATGGATTGCAGCATGAAAGGCTTCCTGTCCATCACCAACTCCCAGAGCCTACTCAAACTCACGTCCATCGCATCAGTGATGTCATCCAACCATCTCATTCTTTGTCATCCTCTTCTTCTCCTATCTTCAGTCTTTCCCAGCATCAGGGTTTGTTCCAGAGCCCGTTCTTCGCATCAGATGGGCAAAATATTGGAGTTTCAGCTTTAGCATCAGTCCTTCCAATAAATAGTCATGACTGATTTCCTTTAGGATTGACTGGCTGGATCTCCTTTCAGTCCAAGGGACTCTCAAGAGTCCTCCAACACCACAGTTCGAAAGCATCAATTCTTTGGTGCTCAGCTTTCTTTTCCTCCACATATCATATATATCTTTTCCTTCATATTTCAACCTAGATATCACCACATAGAGCACTTAGCACTCTCTTCATTCTCTGTTTCCTACTTAATCTTTTGCATAGAACTTACCATCTTCTGTAATATTTCTTTGTTATCCATTTGCCTCCATGAATTCGACTAATTCATGAGAGTAATTCTCAAAATATATTTTGGAAATAATTAATATAGATATAGAAAAATTGGAAAGGAATGATAGGCTTAGTTTTAATTATACTGAACTGGACATGAGCATTGCACATAGCTTTATTTTTTGAACTCAGGAAAAGACTAGCTGGATACAGATTTAGAAGACATTAAGATAGGTGACAGTGAAGCCATAAATGTGGGTGTTAAGTACATAGTTTGTCATTAATAAAACCATTAGCTCAAAGTTAAACAATTGTAGACCTTGGCACTGACCCTAAGCAGTAAGATTCCTTTTATGGACATGCCTGATTAACTTGGCAATTGAGAGCATTGATGCTACAGGACCTGTAGTCAAGAACTCCTGGGTTTATTGAGATTGAAATGCATTTAGATTGACACTCATCTCAAAATGCATATCCTGTTAATGTCTGCTAGTAGGGACAAAATACACAGAAATTTAGAACTTCAAAGAATACTAAACAAGTTGCCTTTTATTTTGTTCTATCTTACAAGCAAGAAAAAAAAAAGATTAAAAAAAAAAGAATTGGATCTTGTATCTAAGAGATTTTGATGTGTACACTTGTAACAGAATGCTGAGTTCTGTTTCTTGTTGCTTCAGAATTAGTGAAGGGGGCCCAAAGAGGAATACAAAGAGATGATGCTTACTTCTACATTCTAAAAGCAGTCAACATTAAAAAGGTTCAGATGGTTCCCTAGGACATAAATACAGGCAGTCAAAATTATTGTTTTGCAGTATTTATTTACCCATTAATGACTGACTTTGCAGTCATTTACCCATTAATCTCTTCCAGCAAAAGCTCTAAAGTAAGAGGAAAATCAAGGGTATATAGAGAGTGGTGAGACACTGACTTAGAAGGATAGTTCTGCAGCTTTTCTCTCTTTTCCTGCTTGGTACTAAGATGGAGACATATTTTTATCCCCTCCTTACAGCCAACTATGAAGGCTTAAAAAAAGACTAGCAGCTCATTCCTGATTGTTCATCCACTTAGGAGGAGACTTCTGATCTGTCTTGTCCTTTTGAATGGAAGAAGAGGTAAGGGGTGAAGATGAATGGCTGAGCAGGGAAACGAGGCCACAGTGAAATAACCTGCAGCTTGACAAGTTTCAAGTAGTCAAGCTGAGAGATTATTTTTTGTGGTTTAAATAGACATAGAAGAAAGAAGACAGTCTTGAGCAGCCTAGTGAAGTCTAGAGATGTGCAGTCCTATATTTTATAAAACCTGGGCAAAGAGGTTTTCCCAGAAATATGTAGTTTTTAGAATATCCAGCTGGAAAAGGTCGCTGAGGAGGTATAGATGAATGTCAAAAATGAAGAGTTTCCTTGAAAACCCATCACAGACCCAGTCCATGAGATGCACCGTGAGATGGTTCAAAGGCCCCAGGGAATGACCATGCTCTGAATTCTTGACCAGAGTCTGCATGCCTGTGTCAGAAGCCACCAAAAAAGATAATCACCACACTTGCTAATCAAAAGATCTTGTATGCTTTTTAAAATTTGTTCCCTTTCTTTTGAAACATAAGAGAAAGGGAAAGAGGAAAGAGAAAGAAGAGGAATAATAGAGCAGGCCACTCCTAGTTGTCAGCTAAAATGTCATTGGCAGAAGTGGAAGGGGAAGACTGAGTGTTAATTAGATATGAGATTAAGAAGTCAAGTATGTTGAAAGAACTTTTTTTTTTTAACTGCAAAAGAGTGGCTGAGAAGTCTTAGGGTCAATAGGGTAGACTTTTTTCCAAGCATAGTTGAAGACGGTGATGTGAAAACAATTAAAATATTTAATTTTTGAATTTGCTTGTACAGATTTTTCAAATATTGCATTATTGTGGATTGTATAAAACATTTGGGGGGCTCTTTATTCCTTCCTGAGAATCGAAGCTTCCATCTGGCATCCTTTTGCTTAAATCTGAAAAACTTTCTTTAGAATTTCATGTAGTGCAAATCTTTTGGCAACAAATTCTTGTAGTTTTCTTTTATATGCAAGTGTCTTTATTCTTCAGAGGTGTTCTCACCCGAGATGGCGTTTCCACTAGTTTCAGGACTCCATTTTCTTGAAGATAAATCCGCGATCATTTGACTCATTGCTTCCTTTCACGTGATGTTTTTTCCTCTGGAATCTATTAAGACTTTAGTGTTTAGCACTTGACTGAGATTGCCTAGGTACTGTTTTCTTTGTATTTATCTTACTTGGGCTTTGCTGAATTCCTTGAATGTTTAAATTCATGTCTTTCAACGTATCAATGTCAATAATACCAATACACTTTCCTAACAAGTATTACCCAGTATTGAGTTTTAAATATGTATTCTTTGGATTACTATTAAAAATATCTGTGAGAGAACTGGACTAATAAAAGTTATCTGGCCACTTCCAAAAGGATACTTTATTGATTTTTACATCCTGTAAATATTGTAATATAATGCCAAAGAACAAATATTTAAAACTCAATACTTGACAATAAAGCTTTCCTTTCAAAATAATGATAATTATAGAAATTATCAGTTATTCAGTTCAGTTGCTCAGTCATGTCTGACTCTTTGTGACCCCATGGAACACGCCACGCTTTCCTGTCCATCACCAACTCCCAGAGCCTACTCAAACTCATGTCCATCACGTTAGTGATGCCATCCAACCATCTCATCCTCTGTCATCCCCTTCTCCTCCTGCCTTCAACCTTTCCCAGCATCAGGGCCTTGTCAAATAAGGCAGTTCTTCGCATCAGGTAGCCAAAGTACTGGAGCTTCAGCTTCAGCATCAGTCCCCCAGTGAACATTCAGGACTGATTTCCTTTAGGATTGACAGGTTGGATCTCCTTGCAGTCCAAGGGACTCTCAAGAGTCTAATTATTATAGAAATAATAATAATCATAAAAATAATAATAGCAGTTAATTTCCACTATATACTTTGTCAAGTAGTAGCTAAATATATGTATCAATTTACTGAATACACAAAAATATCACAAACAAGCATATACTATTATTGACTCAGTTTAAGAGATGAGTCCAGACCCAAGATCATCAGGTATTTAAGGAGGAGAAATTCACAATCAGGTGGTTTATATTAACAAGGTCTATATTTAACCAATAGTTTTCATTGCCCTGATATTTTCCCAGCAAATAATTAAACATTTAATATCAGTCAAAAGAATTTTAACTCATATTTTTTCCCGCATAATTTGACAGTTTTAGAGATTTCCTCCCTCAGCTTCACTGAGGTGGGGAAACAGAGGCTGTCGGCCTGTGTATATTTTCTAATTGGTGGGATAAATGGCTTGTCAAGAGTTAAAAAGAATGTTAGAACGTTCTTACTTTAAAGATCACCTTTATCATCAGATCTTTATATGAACACTAATTCACTGCTATATTCCCTTAAATCAAAAGAATTGTTTAAGCCTCAACAGATATTGTTGTAAAAGAGCTGTTACAGACAGTGTGCTCCTAGAGTGGGAAGGCAGTGACTGTGATTTTGAATGGTGATGTTGTTTTGGCAACTAATTTTGAAATATTTTTGGTGGTGGTAAGGAAACAAGTTAGTAGTACTCTCTAGAAACAGAAACACCATCTTGTGAGCTATGTTTAACAAATAAGAAATTCAGTATAGAGGACAACATAAGTATAAGGACTCTGATCTTCCTTATATTCAGTCTTTTTTCAACCTGAGACTTATGGCAAACTAGTTTTTTGAGAAAATGCCTTTATCATTAAGAATATAAAAAATACAAGTCATGTATAAACCCTCATTTCTCCAAGATTAATAGCCACTAGTGCAAGGTGAATATACACTTTTAATAACAACAAAAATATAGTCACTTTGCTCTACTCCCAAATACTTTGAGATTTATTATTTGTAGCAACTTGGGAAGGGGCTTATTTTAGTATCATAGAACAAGAAAGAAACTTGACCATCATGAGATTTAATTTTAGAGATGAGTAAATCTTAGTCAAAGTCTTATTAAGCATTAATTAATCTACTCAACAAACATTGGCTAAGCTTCAACTATGTGTTGGACACATATAATCATACATGTCAGACTGTGAAATTCATGAACAAAGCAAACAATTGATTCATAGAATAACACAGAGATAGGCTAAGAATTCAGATCTGCATCTTCTGCATCCCAGACAGATTCTTTTTTAATGCTGAGCCACTGGGGAAGTCCTGTAGGTGTCTAATCCAGCACTTTATCCAGAATAAAAGTGGCTAAGGACTTCCCAGCTGGCTCTAGTGGTAAAGAACCTTCCTCCCAATGCAGGAGACATAAGAGACTCAGATTTGGTCTCTGGGTCGGGAAGTTCCCCTGGAAGAGGGCATGGCAACCCACTCCAGTATTCTTGCCTGGAGAATCCCACAGACAGAGGAGCCTGGTGGGCTATGGTCCATAGAGTCACAAAGAGTCAGACATGACTGAAACAACTTGGCCTGCATGCAAGTTGAACAAATGAGTATCAGGAACTTTCCACAGAAAGATAGGTAGGACTTGATTTTCTTTTACTACCTGAATTGAAGCATTGGTATTACCTTCTCAAAGCAGCAGAGAAAAAGACAACCATTTGGCTTTTAGTAAATATTTCTAGGGTTTCAAATATCCTTGGTTCAGTAAAAGCAATTACTTCTTACCATAAAATCATGTCTTATCATTTCCGTTAATTCTGAAGGCTTGCATTATTAGGTTCCAGAAAACAGTTTAAGATGCTAGCCATTGTTTTTTAAATGTTAGATAAATGGCATATGCTCTATATATTCTACACAACAAGAAATAACATTTTTCCACAGAGCAAATGAAAGGTATTATTTAAATTAAATGATCAAACCACAAAGGACAATAGAGGTTAACTTTGCACAGTGTATTTCCAACACCATTTGAAAGCTAATGCAAGTTCAAAGGAACAACTTGAACCTGAAAATGTTCCCAAATACTCCATTTCCCAAATATATACACAAAGTTATTGAAATAAAAATAATTATGAATGCTGAAACTTTTTAACTTTAAGGATATTGATTCTTTAATAATAAGCAATTAATAACAGGATATGTCTTAGTAATATTTGCTCAATAGAACCAAAGATCATTTCATTATTCTGCTACAGTTTATGACTAAGAACAAGTAAGAAAATTATCATTTTTATCAAAGTTGAAGGACTGATGAGATTCACATGGAGTTTTACCACAGAAAGAAGCTTCAGAAAGTCACACTGTACCTGTCATTCTCTAAAGTCATGAATATGAAATTTATTTCATTGAATCAGTAACTTAACCCATATTTATTTTTCTCTACTGAAAATATATAGTGTAACATGCTGTGGAAGGTAAATTGATGACTCAAATATAAATATTTCCTTCAAGATACTTAGAGATTAATAGTAAAGATGGAAAATATATGTAAATTAAAATACCAGTATACCAGGGGCCCCATTGCTATGTAAATAGCAACAAATCACTGGGAACAACTATGTTAGAATTCTGCCAGGACCCATCACTTACTGAGCACAGAACTGACTTCCTAATTGCTGCTAAGGGAAGAGAAAGTTTTTAGGGAAGAGGAACTGGTTACCTCTTTTTTTTTTTTTTTTTTT
>SJYC01016337.1:0-22095 GCA_006408675.1 Madoqua kirkii | reverse complement strand
GAACTGATTCCTAATTGCTGCTAAGGGAAGAGAAAGTTTTTAGGGAAGAGGAACTGGTTACCTCTTTTTTTTTTTTTTTTTTTTAAGAAACTTTTGTAGGGGAATACAATTGAGAGGGAATGTAATAAAACTTATTTGACAGCAGTACATTAGGGTAAGAAAGAGTGTGTCTCTTGAGAATAACGGGTCAACTCTGATGTAGGTGGTCTGAGGTAAGCCACTAATGGTGTTGATTAAAACCCAGCATGTGGTAATGGAAGAGGACTCTCTTCAGTGAGGGTTTCACGCTATGCTCAAGAACTATTCTGAGCTCTTGGTAAGGAATTGTCAAGAAGGATTTCTTCTCTAGTTACCAAGTATTCTTGATTTGATTGAGTGCTCTATCTTTGTAATGATTCTTCTCTACTTGGTGAAGGTATGCATGTTATTGAGGCAAGAACAGGGCACAAATTCTTGATTAAGCAAGAATTCCAGAATACCTCAAAGCAAGCCTGATATGGGTTGCTCTCCATTAGCAGATTACTTGAGTTTGAGAAAGACCATCATCTTCACTGCCCTAAAGAAAAAATGAAAGCACACATGTCTCGTGGCATTCTGGGAACTAATCACATTAATGACAGACTATAAACTACTGATACTATGTATCAAATAGATTGGAAGGACTGATGCTGATGCTAAAGCTCCAATACTTTGACCACCTGATATGAAGACCCAACTCATTGGAAAAGACCTTGATGCTGGGAAAGATGCAAGACAAAAAGGAGAGGGGCAGCAGAGGAGAAGATGGTTGGATGGCATCACTGACTCAATGGACATGAATTTGAGTCAACTCTGTGAGATAGTGAAAGACAAGGAAGCCTGGCATGCTGTAGTCTATGGGGTCACAAAGAGTCAGACATGACTTAGTGACTGAACAATAAATAAAATACATAACTAATGAGAATCTACTGTATAAAGCATGGATCTCTACTCAGTGCTCTGTGGTGACCTAAATGGGAAAGAAATCCAAAAAAGAGGGGATGTATGTATATATATAGCTGTGGACTTTGCTGTACAGTAGAAACTAACACAACATTATAAAGCAACTATACTCCATTTTTTTTTTTTTAAGAAAAGAAACCAGAAATTTCAATAGACTATTCTATCTACCATTACTGCTCTAGACACTCACCTCAGGATCAAAGTCTCTCGACAGCCCTTTGGACTAGATTAGAAACAGAATCAGGATTTCATTCATTACTGTTATTTTATTCTATAAGCACTTGAGTGAGTATGTGAGCGAGTGAAAGTCACTCAGTCATGTCCAAGTCTTTGCTACCCCATGGACTATATATCCCACTAGGCTCCTCTGTCCATGGAACTCTCCAGGCCAGAATACTGGAGTGGGTAGCCATTCCCTTCTCCAGGAGATCTTCCCAAGCCAGGGATTAAACCCATGTCTCCTGCATTGTAGCTGGATTCTTTACCATCTGAGCCACCATTTCCTTTGGAGAAATTCCCAGAGAAAGTGGCCCTTCAATTGACTTTTGAAGAATGTGCAAAACACAGCTGGATTCTGTGGTGAAGAATTTCATATGAAGTATGGTCATGGAAAATGCATGATAAATTTAGGAGACCACAGGTAATCTGATAGGTTTTGAACCATAGCCATGTTGTATGTATGTGTTTTGGTTACAGTAACACCATGCCATGATGGGCCTTACTGCTATGTTAGAGTTTGGGTTTTCTCTTGAAAATTAGAGACTCAGTGTCAGAGATTAACAAGTGAGAGGCAGGAACAACCTTCCATTTTAGAAAGAATTTCTCTAGAAAAGTCTGAACAATAATTGGTGTGTATGTGTGAGCATGCTCAGTCATGTCCACTCTTTGCCACCCTATGAATGATGGCCCACCAGGCTCCTCAGTCCATGAAATTTTTCATGCAAGAAATACTGGAATGGGTTGCCATTTCCTCCTCCACAGGATCTTTCTGACACAGGGGTCAAACCCATGTTCCTGCACTGGCAGGCAGATTCTTTATCACTTGTACCACCTGGGAATCCCAGTAACTGTTGCTCAATAAATAATAGTTGAATGAATTAATAAATGATGAGGGTCATAACTAAGTGACAGATTAAAAAGTCAATTACAAAGATAATAAAACAATACATTTTTTAAAATTTGAAAAAAGACTGAATTGTGGTTTGAAAAAAAAGAAAGAAATCAATTATGCCTATATGAAAACAAACAAACCCTGGATTTATCATTTAGGACTCTTCAACCATACTCATTCTTATGGACAAGACTATATTTTTGGATACACGAAACTAAAATCATGGGATCTGGTCCCATCATTTCATGGGAAACAGATGGGAAAACAGTGGAAATAGTGTCAGACTTTATTGCTGGGGGCTCAAAAATCACTGCAGATGGTGACTGCAGCCAGGAAATTAAAAGACGCTTACTCCTTGGAAGGAAAGTTATGACCAACCTAGATAGCATATTCAAAAGCAGAGGCATTACTTTGCCAACTAAGGTCCATCTAGTCAAGGCTATGGTTTTTCCAGTGGTCATGTATGGATGTGAAAGTTGGACTGTGAAGAAAGCTGAGCACCAAAGAACTGATGCTTTTGAACTGTGGTATTGGAGAAGACTCTTGAGAGTCCCTTGGACTGCAAGGAAATTCAACCAGTCCATCCTAAAGGAGATCAATCCTGGACTGATTTGAAGCTGAAACTACAATACTTTGGCCACCTCATACGAAAAGCTGACTCATTGGAAAAGACCCTGATGCTGGGAGGGATTGGGGGCAGGAGGAGAAGGGGAAGACAGAGGATGAGATGGCTGATGGCATTACCGACTTGATAGACACGACTTTGGGTAAACTCCGGGAATTGGTGATGGACAGGGAGGCCTGGCGTGCTGTGATTCATGGGGTCGCAAAGAGTTGGACATGACTGAGCTACTGAACTGAACTGAACTGAATGCCATCTCTCCATAAATAGCATTTACTGAAGCTACAGGGGGATCCCAGGTACTGTAGGACCTATTTAATTTGGCCTAGATAGCCCTTATACAATATCTTAGATGGATTTGCAATTTAAATCATGTCCTCAAAATTTCTAGCAAAATTGGCATATTGTCTCAGCAAAAACAGCTGCTTTGATTCAAACAGTTCATATAAAAAGCAACAACACAAACTTAGTTATAGCACTGAAAAAAAGAAAAGCCACAAACAACCCACAAGTGGTAAGAAGGCTCTTTGTCTATTTTTAACATTTGCTTTAATATCAATGGCAACACATTTTTAAACAAATAATATTCCTTTTTCCCTAAGTTATTTTCAAATGTAAATCTCTAAAAATACTCTGAGGCAAGCCTTTGGAATCTTTCAACTTAATAAACTCCAGCTGGCTTTAAAAAAGCGATTTAATCTTAAACACTATTTGCCTGAACCTTTTCTGATTTTAAGATGTAATTGAATTGGTCCAGAGTCATATTACAAAAGAAAAACTCTATGAAAATTCAGAGAAAGGCAGATGAAATGTTTAAAATTATTTTTTTAGTTCATTTAGAGGACAGCCATATAGACTTGAAACTGTCAAAGCATTAAACTCTGAAGAAGTAATCTCAGAATATATTTACAAACTTGAAAAAAAAAATCCTACTGTAATCCATTTTTAATTTTGGAGGAGATGGGAATGGAATGTTTAGTTATTTATCAAACTGGTTTTTTTAAGCATTTTACCAAGAGTTATCAAATGCTGTATTCTTATATTTTGTAAGGTCAGGTTTTATCTGGTGTAAGGGAGAATGTTAAACATGTGTACAGAGAAACTTGAACCAAAATTTGGCTAGACAGAAATTTATTACTCATCAATAGATTATCAGTCCCCACAATCACCTTCTTTGTACATGTTGCTAATATTTTGCACTGAATAAAACTTTTTATTTTGAAATAATTTTAGATTTATAGGAAAACTGAATAGTACAAGAAGATCTTGTATATCCTTCTATCTGTTTCATCTTATGTTAAAATCTTACATAACCATATCACAATTAACAAGAAAAGAAAATTAATACTAAAACAACATTATTAATTAAATTACAAACCTTATTAAAATTTTACTAATTTTCCACTAATGTTATTTTACTGTATCCCATACTGTGTTTAGTTGAAACCATCATCAATAATACCAGTAGACAGCATGATCCCTTGATATAAAGTACAACAAAAGACACATATCATTTTAGTGGATTTTTTTTTTTTTTTAGAAAAATACATAAGCTCAATCCAGGCAGAAAAAAACATCATTCTTACCCAAGCTGAGGGACATTTGAAAAAAAATAACTCTTCAGTGCTTTTCAAAAGCATCAAGGTCATGAAATACAGACTTTTGTGCCAGTTACATTTTTTCTCTTAACCTTCTCTCTCCTAACTCCCTGAAAGTCTAAGAGTTATAGCAATCTCTGTGTTGCAGTTTGAAAAACTGAGGTCCAAAGATGTTCATTTCATTCCTGAACTGCAAAGCTAATAAAAGGTAGGGCCATATTTAGCATCCTGGTCTATAAGATTCCTAAACCATTACCCATTTCTAAAACATAATTGTTTTTTTTTTTGACTGTGCTGGGTCTTCGTTGCTAAGTGGGCTTTTCTCCAGTTGCAGTGAGCAGGGCAACTCTCTAGTTGCAGCGTGCAGGCTTCTCATTATAGTGGCTTCTCTTGCTGTGGAGCACAGGCTCTAGGGTGCAAGGGCCTCAGAAGCTGAAGCTCCCTGGCCCGAGAGCACAGGCTCAGGAGTTGTAGCACACAGTCTCAGCTGCTCCGCGACATGTGGGATCTTTCTGGATCAGGGATAGAACCTGTGTCTCCTGAATCGACAGGCAGACTCTTCACCATTGAGCCACCAGGGAAGCCCCGAAACCATTAACTTTATATATATATATTTTTTAACTTAAATTTATTTATTTTAATTGGAGGCTAATTACTTTACAATATTGTATTGGTTTTGCCATACATTAACATGAGTCCGCCACGGGTGTACACGTGTTCCCAATCCTAAACCCCCTCCCACTATCCTCCCCATACCATCCCTCTGGGTCATCCCAGTGCACCAACCCCAAGCATTTGTATCCTGCATCAAAGCTAGACTGGCAGTTTGTTTCTTATATGATATTATACATGTTTCGATACCATTCTCCCAAATCATCCCACCCTCTCCCTCTCCCACAGAGTCCAAAAGACTGTTCTATACATCTGTGTCTCTTTTGCTGTCCCACATACAGGCTTGTCATTACCATCTTTCTAAATTCCACATATATGCATTAGTATACTGTATTGGTGTTTTTCTTTCTGGCTTACTTCACTCTGTATAATAGGCTCCAGTTTCATCCATCTCATTAGAACTGATTCAAATGTATTCTTTTTAATGGCTGTGTAATACTCCATTGTGTATATGTACCACCGCTTTCTTATCCATTCATCTGCTGATGGACATCTAGGCTGCTTCCATGTCCTGGCTATTATAAACAGTGCTGCGATGAACGTTGGGGTACACGTGTCTCTTTTAATTCTTGTTTCCTCGGTGTGTATGCCCAGCAGTGGGATTGCTGGGTCATAAGGCAGTTCTATTTGCAGTTTTTTAAGGAGTCTCCACACTGTTCTCCATAGTGGCTGTACTAGTTTGCATTCCCACCGACAGTGTAAAAGGGTTCTCTTTTCTTCACACCTTCTCCAGCATTTATTGCCTGTAGACTTTTGGATCGCAGCCATTCTGACTGGAATGAAATGGTACCTCATTGTGGTTTTGATTTGAGTAATGAGTGGTGATCTGATAATGAGTGATGTTGAGCATCTTTTCATGTGTTTGTTAGCCATCTGTATGTCTTGTTTGGAGAAATGTCTATTTAGTTCTTTGGCCCATTTTTTGATTAAGTTGTTTATTTTTCTGGAATTGAGCTGCAGGAGTTGCTCGTATATTTTTGAGATTAGTCGTTTGCCAGTTGCTTCATTTGCTATTATTTTCTCCCAATCTGAAGGCTATCTTTTCACCTTGCTTATAGTTTCCTTTGTTGTGCAGAAGCTTTTAACTTTTAAATTATGCCATACCATTCGTAGAGAAAATATTTTATTGAGATTCTATTTTAATAAAAAGAAAACAAATGCATCCTACTTTATACTATAAAAGTTTTACTTTTCAATGGTTTTAGATTTGGGGAAGTTTTCTAATTGCCTCATAGCTGTGAATAAAACAGATGTATTTCAACAGCCAGCCTTGAAGGAAACTGATCAGTTTTCATGGTTATAAATTTTCCAGATTCCTCATCCAAAACAATGATACAACCCTTTATTCAAATTTCTCTGTTGTACAAATTCTACTGATGTAGCTACTTGAGACCAGCTACTGATCTGCTTGGGTTCAGGCTGATCAATTGTCAATAGCACTGAAGCCCTGGGCATTCTTTTCTCTAAGAAGTGCTGTGTTTCTGAATTCAAATACACTCTTCTCCTGCATCATTCTGAAGTTTTATTTTCAGAATGAATGAAGTTTTATTTTCAGTGAATTCTCTATAAAATTTAAAGTCTATATGTAAATTTTGAAAGAAAATATTTGGATGGTAGATGCACAGAAAAAGATTTGGAAATAAGAGTATTTACAACCAATTCTTATCCCTAAATCAAGTAATTACTCAATTGCCTTAATCTATAGTTAGATCGATACTCATGCTTTTTTTAATTAATAAACTTTATTTTTAGAGTAGTTTTAAGTTCACAGCAACATTGAATGGAAATGTATAGAGATTTCCCCACACATGCAAACCTTCCCACCTACAGATATCCTGCACCTCAGTGGTACATTTCTTATAATCAATGAACCTACATCAATACATCATTATTACCTATAAGTCCACACTTTCTTTACTTTAGGGTTCATTTTTAGTGTTGAAATTGTATGAGTTTGGAACAGTGCTAAATGGAATGTATCCATCACTGTAATATAGAACAGAATAATTTTACTGCCCTAAAAATTCTGTTATACTCATTCACTCCTCCCCTAATCATTAACTGATCACAAATCTTTTTACTATCTCTACTCTTTTGCCCTTTGGAATGCAATATAGTTGAATTATATACTAGGTAGCCTTTTCAGCTTGCCTTCTCTCACTTAATAATAATGTTCTTAAGGTTTCTTTAGATGAAAAGAAAAAGCCATCTTTTCATGGCTTGATAGCTCATCTCTTCTTAGCACTGAAAAATGTTCTATTGTCTGGATTTATCCACTCTCCTACTGTAGGATACCTTGTTTACTTCTAACTTCTGGCAATTATGAATAAAGCTGCTATAAATGTCTGTACACACGCTTTTGTGTGGACATAAGTTTTCAATTCATTTTGGTTAAATACTGGAGAGCACTATTACCTGCATCATATCATAAGAGCATGTTTGGTTTTGCAGTAAATTGCCAAAATGTCTTCCAGAGTGTCTGTACCAGTCATGATCATATTTTAAAATAACAAGTGTTCTGTGTGATTATTTTCTCATTTTTAAAAGAATCCAAAAACTCACAATAAATGTATGAATTGCTTTCATTTAAAATATATAAACACCCAGACTCACTCAAAATCCACTGGATCAGACATCCAGGGGCTGATACATGACTTAGGGGTTCCTTTATTCTGTTAGGCAGCCAGGATTGAGAATCCTCAGTGTTAATTATCTGGGCAGCTACCTAACTATCCCACAGCACTAAATGAATACAGTGCCGTCACTACATTTGTATTTATACTTACATTTGTGACTAATGCTCTATTAACATGGTGATATTTAACTTTGCATGCCTTGCTAAGTGTAACTGGCTATCATTAAGCTGGTCTGTTCTATTACAAAACTGACAATTGCATAAAGGCAGCCATTTATCCATGTTGAATTACTTTCCCAGTTGTAAAAATAAAACTTCTTTTGTGCTAGTCATTCACAGCTAAAAAATGTTTGCATGTAAACCACACTGCAATTTAACAAATGACTTGTAAAAAAAAAAAAAATGGGCTTGTAATCACAAGAACAACACGAAGTAAATATATTGCTCTTTAATTGTTCCTGGCAACGGAGAAAGAAATGGAGAAAGATTTAATATGAAAATGAAGAAATTTGGCAAGTGAAGTCCAAATGACCTTTTGAACATGCTGTACCAGCAATATTTCACAATATATGAAAGTGGAGGAGAATTGAATCATTGAACATCTCTTGGTTATACAGGCGTATCTACCTAAAAAAGATCCTTCCTGTTTGTTAGTAGCTAGTACTATCGAACTGAATGCAACCTATCTATGCATTGATGTGTAATAATCTGTTACTAGTGAGTGCAAGGGTAGATCACAAAGATACTAGTAGGAATACCAAGAGGAACACTAGGGCAGGTGTCTTTCTGAGACATCAGGAATTCTCTAGTAACCACGTTTAGCTTACAGACGTCCCAGTAGCTTTGGAAACACTTCCTTAAGCTCGCAGCAGTCTAGAATATTCAACCAGCCTTCCTCCCATCCTTCCATCACAAAAGGTCAAGCTGCTATCACACTTCCTGGCTCTCTTCCCATTTTTTCTCACAGGTGTTTCTTCTCCTAATAAAATTCTTTCATGTCCATCTTGTCTTCTGCTCCTCAGAGGACCCAGACTATCAACACATGGGTGAAAAAAAGTATATAGCTTGAAAACATGATCTTTTTTCCTTCAGCTGACACCATTTATCATACTAATTGGATGACAATTATAACATCAGACTGTTGATTTTCTTATAAGTAAAAATGCTTTTAAACTGTTTTATGTCGCTACTAAAAATAAGGAAGGGTTCTATATTTCTTTGAAAACTGGTGTGTATGTCATTTGAATTTGCAAAGCTGTCCTAATGAAACATTAAATCATTACAATTCTCTGTAGCTGAGGGGTCTAAGGGGAACAAACTTCTATATGTTAATCAGACTGACGTCAAGCAAACTGTTTTCCAGTAGAGCTATGCTACCTCCAGAGGCAAAGCCATGGGGCGTGCTGAATTCTCTCCCTGAACGTTATTCTGAGCTGTGCATGCACACCCCTGCTGCTGCTAAGTCACTTCATTCATGTCCGACTTTGTGCGACCCCATAGACGGCAGCCCACCAGGCTCCCCTGTCCCTGGGATTCTCCAGGCAAGAACACTGGAGTGGGTTGCCATTTCCTTCTCCAATGCATGAAAGTGAAAAGTGAAAGTGAAGTCGCTCAGTAGTGTCCAACTCTTCACGACCCCATGGACTGCAGCCCACCAGGCTCCTCTGTCCATGGGATTTTCCAGGCAAGAGTACTGGAGTGGGCTGCCATTGCCTTCTCCGATGCACACCCCTACTAGGAAACAAAACCACCATTACTGCTAATGTGTGTTTTTACTAAATGCATCAACTCCACCCAGTCTTGCTCATTCACCACAACCCAGTTTTTAAACACTGCTTAGATTCCTGCTTCTACCACTTGTGCCCCCTTTGGCTGCCTTCTCCAACAATTTAGGAAAGCCTAGAGGCCAATAAACAAGTAAACTTGGACAGCCACAAACCGCAGTGCCCCAGCTCTAAACTACTGAGTTCGCTTACTTAGCATACCTCAAGCTGGGGCAAATCCATTGCCAGCCTTAGCAGGAGGCTTTCTTGACAACCTTCTGAGAATGCTGGGGCAGGGAATACATGAACATATGTAAAAATCATAGCTTCCCTTGTTTAAGGATACTGCAGTGAACATTAGGGAGAGCTTCTTTTATTGCTCCAGAACTCTATTATCATTGCTACCATCCTTAAAATGTCTTCTATACCTCTGGGATCTAACCCATTTCATTTTCTAGGACAACTGCAGGTGGGGAAATGGGTAAAAGGGAACATAAGATTCTTGGCATTTCTCTCCCTGTTACTTACTTTTAAAGTGAGGCTTTCAACAAACAAGTGAATAGAAGCAGAAATGGAGACATGGTTTCAGTCTTCTCCATCACTGAATAACTCTGAATAGTGTTCAATGCACCATTAGGGGACTAGGCTCTTGAAATCTTTACATGCTATAGAATCACTTGAGAGGAATATGCCATTAGGGGACCAGGCTGTTTCAATATTTACAGGCTAATAGAATCACCTAGGGAGCAGAGGGTGGCAATTTGCAAAACCAGAGGGCAGTATCACAACCAGGAGACTGGCGTTAGTTAAACCCACTATCCAGATCAATTATAAGAGAATCTCTGGCAGCAGTTTATGAGTATCTGTCGCACGAAAAAGTGAACGTGAAAGTGAAGTTGCTCAGTCATGTCCCACTCATTGTGATCCCATGGACCATAGCCTACCGGGCTCCTCCCTCCATGGGATTCTCCAGGCAAGAGTACTAGAGTGGGTTGCCATTTCCTTCTCCAGATGATCTTCCCAACCTAGGGATCGAACCCAGGTCTCCTGCATTCCAGGCAAATGCTTTAACCTCTGAGCCACCAGGGAAGCCCAAAAGTCACCTTCTGTCACACGAAGGTGACTCCAACTTTCAACCACATTTAAGGTCCATTACTCTAGGTCTAAGACATTTGTTCTCAAACTTTATCAAGCATCAGCTTCCTCTGGACACTTGTTAATACAAAGATTGCTGAGACCCATATCACATTTCTGATTAACTGTCTCCTAGATAATGAATCCTAAAGGAAATAACTCTAAATAGTCATAGGAAGAACTGTTCTTGAAGCTCTAATACTTTGGCCACCTGATAGGAAGAGCTGACTCATTGGAAAAGACCCTGATGCTGGGAAAGATTGAAGGCAGGAGGAGAAGGGGCTGACAGAGAATGAGATGGTTGGATGGCATCACCAACTCAATGGACATGAGTTTGAGCAAACTCCGGGAGATAGTGGAGGACAGAGAAGCCTGGTGTGCTGAAGTCCATGGGATTGCAAAGAGATGGACATGATTTAGTGAGCAAACAACAACAAACACAAAGAAATTTGCATTTCTAACATGTTCTCGGGGTATATTAACACTGATGGTCCAGGGATTTTGAAACCCAATACTCAGGAAATTCTGCTCCACAGAAAGCCCACCTAGCACACTTCTGCTACATTTTGTTGGCAAAGACTGTCACTTGGACCATCACTAGCAGCAACTAGAATAGTAAATATTTAAGTTGAGCGCAGTACTTCTCCAAACACTATCAGAATTATTAATATCTTAAGAAAGAAGGGGAGAAGAGATATCTGGGAGGTCAGTACTTTAATTAATATCATATGAACACAAAAGTGATTTTGTTTTGTGTATTTGAGGCACATAGAATAATTTAACATTTGTGGAACCTAGACAGCAGCCAGCATCTTCTGGAACAGGCTCTGCAGCCATCCAGGCTCTGTCTATCCACCAGGGGATCAGAGTTCTGTCCATGCAGCTAATGAAACTCTGGATTGCCCACTGGAAATGTCTGCTACCACAATGTACCAAAGTGAACCACTATACCCAAATTTGTATAACCAACTATTCTTTAAAGGGAAAAAAGTTTCAGAGTCAGCAACTCTAGCAAGTCAATTTGCATGGGAGCAGGTATGATAAAGAATTAACTTCTAATGGCTAAGATGTCTCTTTCCTCAGCAGATTACATTGAGAGAATCATTAGTGCATTTACAAACATATAGGATATGTTAGCACTTTAATCTGCTCTGGCTTCAATCATTTTTTCTTATATACAATTCCCTTCAGATTTTTTTTTTTCCTGTGAAGAGATCTGACACAATTCCTGGCTCAAATAATGTAGCTTTAGCATTTTAGCATCATTGCAGCATCTTAGCTGAGTGACTGACCAACAGAGAATATACCAATATAAAGAGTTCTAATACCTCTAATTCTCCTCTTACCTTCTGCACACTGTGCCCATTTGGCATGATTGTGATGCTTCCCATTTTTGTAATGGTTGAATCTGAAAGAGAAGTCGGCCCTGGGATGCCTTAGTGCAAAGCCATTTTCAAAGATTTGAAAGCTTTTCCCTTAAAGTCACAAAATGTTCTGAAAGCTTCTGACCACTTGACTCTCTTCTATCTGACATAGATTGACCAAGTTGCCATCTCATCAGCCCCATAGACATTGAAAAATATCTGTCTTTAATCATTAAGATGTTCCCTATTGCTTCAAATGACTCTGCTGCTCCTATAAAACCTAAAATTATTTTCACTTGAGAAAGTCCAAGCCAGTGAGTTCCTTTGCCAAAAAGATAGGGTCCATCAGTAAAAATTACATAAAAGTGATAGTTTGCATTCAAAATATGTTTTAGTGAATATAAATAAAATGTAAGGAACTCCTATGTACATTGGTCTACTTTGCTGGGGAAAAAAAAAGGAACTTTAGTAGTTGCCACAGGATTGATGACATTACAAGCTGTTACACTCTGGGTGAGAGTAGAAAGCTCAGCTCATTGCTGGGATGACAGTCACAAACCCACACCCTTTGGTCTGTGGCTACCGCTGTAATTTCCAAAACCTATCATAGGGTAAAGTGCTTTTTTGTTTCTCAAATTGCTTAAATCTTTGCTCAATTGGCTACACTGGGTACAATTACCATCTACTAAGAGGGCTCCTCCAAGTGCTCTGGGCTTTTATAGGGCAGCAGGGGCTTTTTGGTAAATGTATTCACAATCAAGGATTAGCAGATTCTGTAGGACTGTAGATCTCCATGGCCACACAAAGTTTAAAGCAGTTTTCTAACTCTGATGGGGAAAAGTAAGCAACAGAAAATAATCTTTCCCTCACATACTGAGTGTCCTTTTCTTTCACATCATCTTTACTTTCTGATCTTTGGTCCTCAACTCAACAGCAAGAAGTTAGTCAACACATTCCCTTATTTCTGACTACCCCCTCACTAGATGGTGAGATCCTTTCTTGAGCACAGAGGAATGATTTTCATGCATAGTCCCTTCCCATCCCTGATATTCGTCCCCTCTCATCTAGCAAATACAGAAGTCCCATCACTGTGAGAGCTCAAGACACACTGGACAAATGGACAGATAGATGAATGGGTCTCTGAAACTCCAGTACTTTGGCCACCTCATGCGAAGAGTTGACTCATTGGAAAAGACTCTGATGCTGAGAGGGATTGGGGGCAGGAGGAGAAGGGGACGACAGAGGATGAGATGGCTGGATGGCATCACTGACTCGATGGACGTGAGTCTAGGTGAACTCTGGGAGTTGGTGATGGACAGGGAGGCCTGGCGTGCTGCGATTCATGGGGTCACAAAGAGTCAGCCACAACTGAGTGACTGAACTGAACTGGATGCCCAGGTCTTCCCCTGATAGTGTCTATTGGACTGGTACTTTACTGAAGTGACTACCACAGCTTATTTAATCCACAGAACTCCCTCATAAGTCCAAACTTACTTCTTCAGAGTTTAAAGGATTCTCTCAAAGCAGGTCCTATGCCATGTTACAGAGAGAAAAGTTAAAAAAAAAATGTCAAGTCACTCAGTCGTGTCCAACTCTTTGGGAGCCCATGGACTGTAGCCTACCAGGTTCCTCTGTCCACGGGATTCTCCAGGCAAGAATACTAGAGTGGGTTGCCAATTCCTTCTCCAGGGGATTTTCCCAACCCCAGGATTGAACTGAGGTCTCCTGCCTTACAGGCAGACACTTTGCCCTCTGAGTCACCAGGGAAGGCAGATCATGTTTTTCCATGAAGAAATAACTCTTTACAGAATCTGGAAGGTATCACGGAGAACATGATTTTCCTATTTCCCATGATTTATAGATGAGAAAAGGAACCATGAACGGTGAAATGGTCTACTTGAGCTTACGTTGCTGGCTAGACACAAAGCAATAATTAGAACCCAGACTTCTTTACTTCCAGCCTGGGCATCTTCCCAGTGCATACCATGGACCACACTTGTGAACAAGACAAAGCAAGGCAGCATCATGAATGTCTTCAGCAACTCACTACAGGCTAGAAGGGACAGATGGTTGACCATGACTCCTGGATGCCAGCCAAAGGTCTGGGTGGGAGAACAGGGCACCTTGAATTTATATTTGTTGAAAAGGCTACAGGATGTTTACACAGAATGTGTAGCTGATGCTGCATCTTTCTGTCAGCTGCTTACGATGCTGAGACTGAAATTCTGTGTGGCCACGTCCTATGTAGCACTTCAGCTGTGTTTAGTGTCCACTCAAAAGAAAAATTTAAAAAACAAAACAAAATAATAACCTTAAGAAAAACTTGAGGTTTGGGAAAATCAAGATATTACTGAAACCATGCTGCTGCTGCTGCTGCTAAGTCGCTTCAGTCATGTCCAACTCTGTGCGACCCCATAGACAGCAGCCCACCAGGCTCCCTTGTCCCTGGGATTCTCCAGGCAAGAACACTGCAGTGGGTTGCCATTTCCTTCTCCATGCTAGACAGTCCTTAATTATAACATAAGCACAATTTTTAACAGAGTGGGATGTTTGAAATAAAGCAAGCAATGGTACGGAAAAACATTAAAAAGAATTACTGCCTATGTTAATGAAACGCATTCCCTTTATTATCTAAATTAATAGTGAGATTGTATTGGTTTATGTTGTTGTTCACTCAACATTATCACCCACAGATGGAGTAGTTTGTATAATCGGAGAGGCGAATAGGAAACTCTGCCAGCCTACAAGCTAACCTATTACAGCATAAAAAGTAACTCCCTTGCGTTTAAAAGGCTGACCTTAAAAGCACAAATAATTTGGATGTTATGTCATAAAATTACATCATTATACCATCAGAGTTTATAAATTAGTGAACACACCTTTAATGAGATGGAAAAAAAAAGTCCTGCCAGTTCTCTCATTGGTAGAGTGGGCTTCTTGCTGCTCTGTCCCTGCCTGACGTCTCCAGCTCAGTGAATTTCACACTGCGTAATGGTGGCTCAGACGATAAAACGTTTGTTTACAATGTGGGAGACCTAGGTTCGATTCCTGGGTCAGGAAGATCCGCTGGAGAAGGAAATGGCAATCCACTCCAGTACTATTGCCTGGAAAATCCCATGGACAGTGGAGCCTGATAGGTTACAGTCCATGGGGTCGCAAAGAGTCAGACACGACTGAGCAACTTCACTTTCACAATATAGAACAACACACTCTTTCTTTTTCCAGATAACTCTGTTTCCAGTTATAAGTACAACGATGATATCTAACTCAAACAGCTCTTTGCCTCTGTGTTCATCTCAGATTTTGGTCTTTGTAACCAAAAGGTGAAAAAGATATGCAAGCATCTTGTCCCCTGTTCTATCCCTGAGTAAAGTAAGAGTTGATTCTCACCAGGCCAAATGCCAATACATGACCTTCCCTAAACCAATGACTGTGGCCTCAGAAGATGGCCTGTTCTGATTAGCTAGAACTAATTGGGGCCACACCTAGAACCAAGGTGATATTACTACAGGGAGGCAGAGATAGATGTTTGCTGCCATGACCAGCACAGAGTGCATGTTATTCCATGTTGTTAAGAGACAGGAGTTTTCCTGGTAGATGGGGGAATAGGAGAAAAGATAGTCATTTAGAGCCTGGGGCAGTGCCTGAAGAGGAAGGCTATCCTTGGACTCCAAAGTGGGAGTTCTATAGTGCTGGGTTAGTGCATCTCTCAGTGGCAGAAGGGTAGGTAGTTGAGAAGGATTCAGAAAAATATTTGACAAGGGCATGCATTTTCTTAAAGCACAAATGCAATAATTTATAGAAATGTTCGGTAAATCTCTGGCTCGAAGTTATCAGGCGTGGATGACAAGTAATAAAACATTTACATTTCTCATCTCTTTTCTCTTTCCATATGAACACAGATCAAATTCAGTAACAATAGGATTCTATAAGCTATTCACAGCCTTCTGAGTGGGAAAAAAGCATATAGAAAGAAAATTAAGTTCCTTTCAACCTGCTGACACCACGCTGATGCTTATTTTACTCTTCAGATATAGCTGTTTAAGATCACGGTCATAATTTTCCTTAAAATTAGAGGTTCATTTGTTTGTTTTGTGTCAAAAATCTTTAGAGTGTAAATGCTGAGTCTTAAAATTATCCTTCCCTTCTTGCCTTTTGTCCTGAAAGGTCATCATGTATTCCTTCTCAAGTCTTTCCACAGTGAATCTCTTAACATACCATAACGTGATAGCGTTTTTATGAAGTTAATTCAGTGTAATAAATGCTGCTGACAGAAATTAGCAGCACAGAATACTAACACGTGCACTGCATTTGAAAAATGCAAAATCTAGAATTCAACTATTAACTGTGAACTTTGGTCAAGTCATTCATTTCTTGGGGCTTCAGTAGTGATTTCGTCCAAGACGAGGTAAGAATTAAGACCTTACCTGTCTAAAAGCAGAGAGGTGAACAAGACGATCTCTTGATTCCCTCTCGGAATGAAAATATCTATTATTCTTGGGGAAAAGTCAACAAATGACACTTGCGAATGACATGGTAATAATCCTATGATATTTTGAAATGTTAGTATTAACATAAGTGGGCTATTGCTGTATTCACTGACGGTAAACAAATACGACCGCAGTGTAAGTTAGTAAAAGGCCAGCTTTCATTTTGAGATTTTGCGTCCTGTGTCTCAATCAATCATTCTTCAATTTAGAGATCAGTTTTAGTTGTAAGTTTTTTGTGATCTGTCAGTCTATGAGATAAAAAAAGGCAGTTGTTACCAGGACCAAAACGAACACCAAACTGATGACTTCACTACTCTATAAATGCACTGAATATTTAAAATTAATATGTTAGAGGACATTACTATCAGCTTGATTACTTCTTTCTAGAAACCTGCTTTTGTATTTAACTGTTTCCTTCATAGTCCTAAAACAAGTATTAGGACCTATTGTAGCAGCCAGTTTCAAGCAGATTATTTTTTTTTTATTAATAACAAATTTGAATAGAAAGTCTGTTACTGGAGAGGGCTGAGGGCAATGGACCTAAACAAGTGTGTTTCAGAAAGTTGTAGGGATTCGCTAGGGATTCGCTTGTGGATTGCTTTAAAAGGCCACCAAAAATGCCTGCACTAAAAGCTAATTTATAACACGTGTGGTGGTGGTGATACACAGTCGCTCAGTCGTGTCTGACTCTTAACCCCACAGAGGCTCCTCTGGCCCTGGAATTTTCCAGACAAGAATACTGGAGTGGTCTGGAATTTCCTCCTCCAGAAGATGTTACAGATCCAGGGATTGAACCTGCGTCTCTTGGATCTCCTAACTGGCAGGCAGATTCCTTATCACTTTGCCACCTGGGGGGCCCCATAACACGTGTCAGTTCAGTTCAGTTCAGTCGCTCAGTCATGTCCGACTCTGCGACCCCATGAATCGCAGCACGCCAGGCCTCCCTGTCCATCACCAACTCCTGGAGTTCACTCAGACTCATGTCCATCGAGTCAGTGATGCCATCCAGCCATCTCATCCTCTGTCGTCCCCTTCTCCTCCTGCCTCCAATGCCTCCCAGCATTGTGTACATGTAGATAAACATTCACTCATATATGCATGCATTATTCATATACACGGAATACTCATTATGTGCCAGGCGCCATGTTAGGAACTGCTTACAGAAGAATGAATGAATGGAGGCTTCCCCCAGCTTCATGGGGCTATGAGCAAATGTCAGTGACAGCACAAAGGAGGACATGAGTATTCTACCCAGAGGAGCCTGCAAGGACTTCATAGACTTGGTGAGTATCTACCATATATCTACGATGGCTCAGTGGGTGACATTTCCCAGGAAACAGTGCAAAGCCGGAAGATGAGAAAACAGAGTACATAATATAGGGGGTAACCTAATTTTAAGGAGCTAGTGGAAGAAGAGAGCTAAGGAAAAATGGTGAACATCACATGGCAAATACATAACATTTTATTTACAGAATAAATCCCTGGCCTATAGAAAGCACGGCACAAATGATATCGAAGGAGATTGAAAAGCTGAGGGACACTATAGTATCTATAACTTTATAATCAGGCGATTAAGATAATCTATCCATGGCATTCTCCAGATAAGAATACTGGAGTGAGCAGCCATTCCGTTCTCCGGTGATCTTTCTGACCCATGGATCAAATCCAGGTCTCCTGCATTACAGGCAGATTCTTTACTATCTGAGCCACCAGGGAAGCCCCCAGACTATGGGAGATATGCATAGGCCAAACAGCCTCTATCTTGGAAGGAAGGGAACACAATTTCTTTCTCTTAGCTCCATACTGTAATATCAATCTTTGGGTCTCCTACCTTTCATTAGCCTCAGGTCACACCACACACAGGTAAATCATCTTATGCTCACTTGGCCCATGAGAAAGGAAATCTGCACATTTTCTCATTTATAGCTCTATGCTCCCCCCTGCAGAAGAAGAACCCATGTAATTTTATTCCAAATAGGGGAGGAAATAAATCCACTTCTGCTGAAACTTCACTTTGAATGATAATAATTATATAATATCTCAGCAAGGTGTATTCTTTTTGTTACATTCATGTAAAGTTGATATTCATAATCTGAGTACTAAGCATCCTTTATAAATATCCTTGCTTCTAGCTGCATCCTCATAAAGCCATTTTAATACATTTCCCCAGGGCTATAGGCAAACAATACAACTCATGTTTTTGATAGGGCTATGAAAATGGGAACAAATTATGCTGTATAAAACCAGAGGGCAAAGTGAAAAGCAGGAGAATGAAAATAAATACTCAGTTGTATAACCATCAAGGTGTTTGTGTTTTGTTGTGTTATCTTTTAATCTTTGACTTATCTATTTAGAGACGAGGGCTGCCTATAATATTGATTTATTCTTTCATTATTTTTACTAAAGCACAAAGCATTTTCCATTTTTATTCTTCTGCTATAGGGAATGTTGAAGGTAACCTTGAAATGTGTTCTGTCCTTTAAGGAGAGATAGGGAACTTCCTGTGAAGGTTTTGTGAGCGAAAATAACCAATCTTGTTCTGGTAGCTTGAGCAGTCTTTAAAAATCCACATGTACGCGATGCTAGACCTTACTATACCTAACTCACATAAGCCCCTCACACATCTCATTCTCGGTCCACCTCTTCCTTCCCTCTGCTTCTGCCTGGCCTTCTGTAGCATCAGGTCTCCTTCGAGCTGAAAGTCACTCCTTGGAGCTTCCTGACCGTGTACTTTTCTTCCTCCCTCCTGCACCTAATTCAGCTCCAGAGTGAGGTCTTTGGTCTCCCCAGATACCCTAAACTCAACATCTGCAGAACAGACCATATCCTTCCATCCACCACTTCCACCAAGCAACCAATTCTGGGTCTCATTGGCTACCATATTTCAAACCTAAGATATCCAACTTTCTCATTTAAAAAATTCTGAAGCCTGCCTGATAATGGATGGCATCCTAAAAGTACTGTTGCGAGGCAGAAGTCTTTAAAAGATGATTTTTGAATAGAAGAATTTAGTCCTAAATGGCCATATGGCTGAAGAGGCTTACCTTGCATATTATCTCTGTATATGAAGTAGATCTAGTCCTCAGAAACAGACTCTAAACTCAGGATAAAATACTCCTATTTTCCTATTAACTTATTTGAAAAAAATAAAGTCACATCCAATGGTACATCAAAGTCATTCTATTTCTAATACAAGACCAATTTTAAAATTAAATGTTAACATCCCAGAAAAAGTCAGAAGATAAAAATACTGAAACTAAATATACAGTGATCAGCAGATGAGGAAGGGGAAGTAACACATCCTAAGCTTTCATGATTTGACTTCAGTTTTTCACCTGCTTACAAACTACATTTCCACTTCCAATTTTAGTAATTACTCTGTGCTCTGATTTTGCACTGTCTGCTATCATTGCCATTGGCTTTTCTCAGACTATTTTGACCTCAGTTAATCAATCAATCTATCAGTCATTCAATATCTGTAAAAAATCTCAACAGCTAATCAGGGCATTATACAAGAGGCCCGAATCAACCCAAGAAACAATCTTAACTACTCCCACTCTCAAGATGTATTTTAGATTCTTTAAGAGATAAGTTATAAACACATTCACATCTAGCATCCCAGCCCACGCATGCAGATGCTCAACAAATGTCTGTTGTATAATAGACATTTTATTGACAGATATGATAGCTACACTAATACTAACAATAAAATACATCGTGTGACAATGTCACATGAGCAGTGCAGATCTCAAGAATTGTTGACTTTCATAAGAGGGAGATATGTCTATAGACTGACCTTATCTGTGGGTACCTATGCTCAAAGGTGAAGTCTGTGATAGCCCATACATACAGTTTGTTTTTGCTCATTTGGAAAAAGCATCCATTCCTATAGGTGAGTACACCCCTAGACTGTGCTGCTTCCCTAACAAAGCATACGCTGCATTTTAGCCCCTTTCCCACACACTCGTCCAGATGGCCTTGTTCAGTAAGCATCCTAAACAACTAACTATTCACGGCAGCACTGAGAAGAGGACAATATGTACCTGAGAAACAATACTTCTCCTTGATTAAATTTGCTTTTCCAAATTCCTCTTTCCTTCTCGAAATGGACATAATCCTTATGTACCTAAAATTGTTAGTGTTAGTCTCTTCATGCCTGGGTCTCTCTCACTCATGATGTAGCAACATGCTTTGAAAGTTATTTCCATTTTGAAGTCATGTTTTGCCCCCACTTTCTTCCTGATCGACTTTAAAAATTACTGCTGTCTCTCCAAGGAGAACATAAAATCATAGTAAAATATGGATTAAAACAGGCACTTCATATCCAATAATTCACCATCTGTGCAAGTATTCATTATTATCTCCTGTAATCTTTTCAGCCAACTAAGAGATAAGTATGAACAGGAGTCCCATTTTACAAAAGATAAAACTGAGACCTGAGAATTTCTGTGACTATTCAGGTTCTTGCAGGAGCTAATGGGGACTGGACATGAATCTTAGGATTCTGAACCTGAATTCCTGAAGGTACAGTCCGTGAGAATAGACCCTATGTATGTCTTCTCTACTTTCAAACTCCTATGTCCTAAAATATTTATCAAATTCATATGTATTAAAAAGGCAATACATTCAATGCTTATTTTTTAGCCCCTACTATTTGGCAGTTATTATTTTAGACACTAGTGATATAGCTGTAAGCAAAATCATAAAAATCCTTAACCCTCCAGAAGGGAAAATAATAAATAAATTAGCAAGTAAATTATCTGGCGTGCTGGATGTTGACAGATGTTATGGAGATAAATCAGAAAAGAAAGAGAATATGGGATGGGAGGAGGGAGGTAGAGGTGGCAGGAGACTTGCTATTTAAATAAGGTGGTCAAGAAATGTAACAGTTGTCTGATGCTTGAACAAAAACCTGAAGGAGAGACGTGAAATACATCAGATTGGAGCTTGTCCTGCAGAGGGAACAACCAAATCTAAAACCCTGATGAAAACAACTCATTGAGGATTTCACTTTACATGTCTGAGTAACAGCAAAGGAATTAATTTTGCTAGAAAGAAATGAAGAGCAAGAAAGAGAGAGGAGGCTGAAAGGAAAGGATGAGACACATTAGACCACTGTTAGGACTCTGCCTTCCACCTCCAGGGCGATGTGAAGCCACTAGAGATTTCAGCAGAGCAGTGACAGAATCTCCTTTCCATTGAAACAGGGTCAATCTAGACACCTGCTTACAACTGACTCTTGAGCAAGAATGAAAGTAAAAAGATTAGTGTGGAAGGTTAATAATGACAACAGCTTTGACACACTTGGAGACAGAGTTGAGAGAGTTTGCGGATAAATTGGATGTGGAGTGGGGGCAGAGGGAGAGAGAGAGGAGTCAAGGATGACCATGGTACAAATGTTCAGCCTTGCTCTTTACTATACTTTACCTGCTCTTAATAAAGACAACACTTCTATAGTGCTGTAGTTTACAAAATAATTTTCTATACATTATTTTATTGAACTGTGAGTCAGGTTCTCAATATGTGTTACCTCTTCCCAATTGAGGTTTATAAGTTTCAGGGTTTTTTGTAATTAATCAGGTTGGTTTCCTTAATTAATAATTTTAAATGAATAAAAAGAATAAAAATTAAAGTAAGGAAACCCCAGGAGAGTGATCTACATTGAAACATATGATTCAGATATTTCCAAAGTTGAATAAAAGATTCAAAACTTAATAGATACAAA
>SJYC01016336.1:0-19328 GCA_006408675.1 Madoqua kirkii | reverse complement strand
TTAATAAACTCTCATATTTTTCTGAAAGCTTTTCATATCATAAAGAGCTCACATATTTTAATTTCTTTCCACAGAAAGACTGAGTAGTGTTTTTCGAGGACTGTAATCAAGAGTATTCCTATGTTTTTGAGAAGTTGGATACTTGGATTTCACATTATGGTTTACATTTACTTTTATTGTCTAAATGATTTACTTAGCTTTTTTATTTCAATCAGTGCTTACAAGGAAAAGTTAATGTATTGTTTTAGACTATTACCTAATTTATGTCCATAAGATTTTGAAAATATTCCTGGAATCATTGACCTAGAAAGAACTTTAGTGTGTACTTGATTCTTGATTCAGCATTTCTTAATTATTCCTCAATTACTTTTAATCCACAATATTTTTAACATTATGATACTTTTTAGTATTACAAGACTACCTGAGTCATGATAACGTGTCCTTGAATATGTGGATTTTTCAGGAATAGGCCTAATAGGAATATGTTTTTTTAACTAGAAGAGAGTTACCAAGAAAATTAAATGAGTTCATACACATTTATTGTCTTAAACATCAACTAGCCTTACCCAGAACTGAGTCTTTCTATAATTTGGGGAGTGATCAACTAGTCCCTGTTTCTAAGAATTTTCCCCTTTTGCTTTGAAAGTCCCAAATCCTGGGAACCCCCTCAGTTTCAGACAAACTGGGACACTTGATCATCCTCTTCCAGAGACTTCTCCTCCCATCCCCACGATCACTGTTCTAAGCAGACATCTTTGTTTCTCAAAATCACAGTCTGCCTAGATCCTGGGTCTTCTTACTCAAGAAGAAACCCACAGACAATGAGAGTTTAATGATAGGGAATGTTCAGTGAATAAACACTTTGTGTCACCTCTCCTACTTTCAAACTGTATATGTATGGGTGGTTTGTATGTTTGTAAGCATGTAAATTGCATTTCAATCAAATATATTCTCTTAAAAACAATAAAGTCAAAATGGAATTATATCATAGGTCAGCAGTACCATTCTGTCTTCACTACTGTAGCCTCACAATATTAAAATTGGATGGTATGATTCCACCAACTATGATCTCCTTTTTCAAAATTGTTTACCCTTTCTTATGAATTTTAGAATCAGCTTACCTATTTTTATGAAAAATCTTTCCACATTTAATTCACTATTCTTTCCCTAGTTCCCTAAATCAGAAGTCTAGAATGTGGACTTAAGACAGCTTTTTTCTCTATTATAAGTGTTTAATATCCTAAATTTCCCTTTCAGTACTACTTTAGCTGCATCCTACAAAATTTTAGTATTTTCATTTTAATTCAGTTTGTAATATTTTATAATTTCCCTTGAGATTTCTTTCACCCATGGATTATTCTGAAATGTATTATTTAAATTTCATGTATTTGGAGATATCCTTGTTACCTTTCTATTATTGTTTTAATTCCATTAGAATCTGAGAACATAGTTGGTATGACTTAAATTTCTTTTACATTTCTTAAGTTTTATTTTATGATCCAAATTATGGTCTATGTTGGTGGATGCTCCACATATGCACTCAAAATATGCACTCTGATATTTTTGAGTTGTGTCTGTAAATGTCGATTATATAAAATAGGTTGATGGTGTTATTCAGTTCTTCTACATTCTTGCTGATTTTTTTTGTATACTGATTCTATTACTGAGAAAGGAGTGTTGAAACCTCCAACCACCTTTGTGGGTTTGTTTGCTCCTCTTTTCAGTTTTGTCAGTTTTCCTCTCTTTCATTTTGACTGTCTCCTAGGGGCAAACAGGTTTGGACTTGTCTGACTAGATAA
This sequence comes from Madoqua kirkii, assembly GCA_006408675.1. Classification (NCBI taxonomy): domain Eukaryota; kingdom Metazoa; phylum Chordata; class Mammalia; order Artiodactyla; family Bovidae; genus Madoqua; species Madoqua kirkii. The sequence goes on along the minus strand of SJYC01016336.1, from coordinate 17,529 downwards.
CTGGTTATCTATTATGCATTATCTCCCTTTGTCTGCAGGACAGGATGAGATACAATTGTAACCATTGAAGACCTCACCAGTGTTCTTAAAGTCACAGTTCTTTCTACCTATCAAAAAGGAAAGTTCATTCTCCATGGCGTTTTAGCTCCTAGCATCGCCTGTAACTAGCACTGCCATTTCTGACACACATAATGGAGAAAAGAGAGAGAGAGATGGATTTCTTCAATATGAAAGGTATTTTCTTTTCCATTTCTTAAGCCACAGCGGGGGGCTTTCCTAGCCCTCTCTGTCTGTACCATTGTTAACTTCTGGTTTCCCAGCTACTTTATCTTTAGGACAGAAATTAACAGAGTGAGAAAAACTAGTTAATTCACCAATTTGGTGGTCCTTCAAATTCTGATGTTCTTCCCAATCGGCCTGTTGCTATTTCCTTTGCACAGGCCTCAAAAAGCTCTTCCTTGCATTTTGTCCATGTTTTATACTTGTCTTCAGGACAACTCAGTAGGTATGATAGGAAAAAGTGTGCTTAGTCCATCTTACCTGGAACCAGAGCCCTATAGGTTTCCTTTACAATTATATAATGTACTCCTGGAAGGCAAAGTCAACATGTTAGTCCCCTCTTAATCATTCTGGTATCTAGACTAGCACCTGGGATGTAATGGTGTTCTCTGTAATATGTGTTGAATTTTTAAAAAGTAACATTTCATTAATGGTAAATGATGTAGAGTCTAGAATATCAGGCAAATGCCAATTCAAATTAAATTTTCTTGGTAAAATTATTATTAAAAAAAAAAACCAAACTGACTAACACAGTGGCCAATAAATGTAGCCACAATAAATATGGCCATTACATTTATTTATTCAAAATGTAAAGTAACTCTTCTTACCTAATGAAAAGAAGAACAGACAGACTTCCCACAGTCTTGGAAGACTGCACAGGGGTCTAAATATGGAAGACTGACTCTAAGAACTCCCTAACATGATTTTGAATGCATACAGCAATGGTTTTTCAGAAAATAAATAGATATTAATGGCTGATATCACTGGTTAGAGGGCTTCCCCAGTGGCTCAGTGGTAAAGAATCCACCTGCAAAGCAGGAGCCCCAAGAAATGCAGGTTTGATCTCTGGTCAGGGAGATCCCATGCAGGAGGGAATGGCAATCCACTCCAGTATTCTTGACTGGAGAATCCCATGGACAGAAGAGTCTGCAAAGCGACAGTCTGTAGGGTCGCAAAGAGTTGGACATGACTGAAGCAACTTAGCACACATGCACGCCACGCATCACTGTTAGAAGAGAAGAGTCATGTTAAATCAGCTGACCATAAAGCTGAAAATACATTCTTATCAAGTATTATATAAGAGCACATCATCTTAAATGTGGGTTAACTATTGCCTAGCCAAGTCGATCGAGTTGGAACCTTTCTGATCATATAAGAGGCTACATCATGAAAGCTGACCAATTCTGTATGATTACCTCTATTATGGTGTCACCAGAAAAGTGTTTTTATAGTGAATCATTTAGAAGTAAACTAAAGTTTACTAAACATGACAATCATACGGGACATTTTAAAGTGTCTAAAACTAAAGTACTGACATAGCTTTATAAATTCCTAGTTACCTAGTACACATTATAATTTATGTCTCTGATGACATTGTTATTTATCTGAATATATATATACTGAGCTTACAGAATAATGCAGAAGTGGTTTCTTTTAAACTGAATAATCAATAATTATTCATTTGTATGCTCGAAGTTCCAGATCACACTATGAAGAAACACTAATATATAAAATGAATTAAACATACTGTTCCCGAAACTGTCTATTCACATATTCATATATTCAATAGTTTTAAGTACCAACACATGTAACAAGAAAAGTTTGAGATAAATATACAGTTCCTTTTAAAACCAAACTATGTTTTTGAACCCATCTTTAGGAGTATATGTCACCTTCTCACAAGTGAGGTGTGCAAAACGCAAATACTCACCCTTCTCCTCAAAGATGATCATCTTGTAAAGAAGGCCCACATATCAGTCATACCAGCTCATCCAACAAAGTTTTGCAATTCACTCTCCCTCAGATTAAATAGGAAAGTAAGGTTACACACGCGTGTGTGTGCACGTGTATGGGTATGAGTGTCCAAGCATGCACATCACCCAGCCCTTCCACTGAATAACAGACGCCACATCAAAGGTTCAGCTTTGTTATGTAGCTCTCGTCACTAGGCACTTTCATACACACACACATATATATATATATATATACGTATAGATAGATAGATAGATGGTCAGACAAATGCAAGGAAGATTACATAGAGGGGGAAATAGGGGAGAAATAAAATTAGGGGCAAGGTTTGGTGGTTTGGAGGTCAGAATCATTATTTTTTTATACTTATTGCATGAGAGATTTAACTGCAATTTCAAGTTCAAAGTACAGTGGTATAAATTACATAACAGAAGTTTGATATTAAATGAAACACATAGAGAAAGACACTGTTATAGCTCACACTCATCTGCTGCTGCTACTGCTAAGTCGCTTCAGTCGTGTCCGACTCTGTGCGACCCCATACACACCAGGCTCCCCCGGCCCTGGGATTCTCCAGGCAAAAACACTGGAGTGGGTTGCCATTTCCTTCTCCAATGCATAAAAGTGAACAGTGAAAGTGAAGTCACTCAGTCGTGTCCGACTCTTAGCAACCCCATGGACTGCAGCCTACCAGGCTCCTCCATCCACGGGATTTTCCAGGCAAGAGTACTGGTGTGGGGTGCCATTCCCTTCTCTGCTCACCTTATCTAGAGATTAATTAAAATAACCTTAAATTAAAATAACCTTAAAATAACCTGACAAAATTAGAAAAGAAAAAAAAAAGTGTGCTGAATCTAAGTGGATTTGTTGAGTGATGGAAGAATAGCATTAGAAGGAGGTTGGGTTTAAATTCCTACTGTGTTAACCTCACCAGCATCTCTTCTTCTTCACAAAGAAATTAAGGATAATTATACCTCCATCAACTGCCCTAAGGTCTTTGCAAGATTTAAATGAGAAAGGCAAATAAAGCTATTTTCAACATATATGTCACATAAAAGCACTCAGTAATGCTAATTGCTAAGACAGTGTCTAAGAAAAGAAAGGAAAGGAAGATATTGGTTAAAAAAAAAAAAAAACTCAGAATTAAAATATCCCCATTTACAAGAAGTTGGAGTGTTAGCACCCTCATCTCTGACATGTAATGTGGCTTAGTCCCTTCTGTTTAGAAATAAATATGAGTTCAAACTCTATGAAATGCACTGAGAAATTCAAAAAGAAGTTCCAACCACAAAAATTAAAAAAAATTTTTTTCCCTTAAAGTTAGGGGAACAAGTGGGCTGGTCCTGGTAAACACATATTTTCAGAGTCAGCTTTAAGGTTTAGCTGTGAGATTAGCATTCCTATTTGGTGGCAGAAGCAAATAAGAAAATAATAGCACAAATCTCTAGAGTTAGGATGGGTGACCGTTCTTGCTCTATTTTTTTCAATCTCTAAACAGAAGTATGGAAAGCATCTAAATTATTCCACTTTAAATTAGTAATTTCAGAGTTCAAGTCATCACACTAAGATCTGAACTAAATCCACAAACCCCTCCAGAAACAGATTTCCATTTCAGAAGGGATCATTTCAGAATGCAATGCCCTAGGAAGTCTCCCTTCCCTGAGACGTCTAGTATTCATCTTTCACAACCACAAAGTATTAGAGAAGTTGCTAGCTTATTCTCTGCAAGACTCTTGGAAGGGTTTGCTGGCACATCGTGTCCTATCTTGAGGTTGCAAAAGGGAAAGGACAGTTTGACAAAGCCATGTCAGGGAAATGTCATTTTTACCAGCAAGCCAAAGGTCACATTGTAACTTAAGCAGCAGTTGGCTTGTCAAGGGTTAGAATACGCCCTGGTTTCATCTCACAGACAAAGAGAAAAGAGATCCGTTTAGCAGTCTTCACATGGAAAGTTTAAGTCAGGACAAAAAAGAAGTCAACTTGTTTTGCTTTTTATTTTTTTTATTTTTTTCTGATTGGTCAGCAGACAGCTTTGTAATTGTTTTGTTGATGACACAGAGTTTTTTCATATTAGTTTTTTTTTTTTTAATGTTAGAAGCATTAGATATCTAATTTTGTTTGATGTCCTTTTTTTCTCTCTCTGGTCTCAAAATACATGGAAACCTAGGCCACTGAAGGTTCACTGGACACCAGGAAACGCAATCACTACCCAGGTGTTGATTTTAATGAGTCCAAAGTTCAAATACAATCCAAATGATTTGCATACAAAAAAGCCCATAACTGCTTACAGAAAGACAACATTACAGCTGACTTGATTTGATGAAGAAGCCATGATTTCTTTGGAAAACACAGCCATAATTCCAGTGTAACACTTTGGGAGGATTTGAGGGAAAAGAGTTTAGAACTCTGACACCCACCCCTGGTTCCTAGAATTTGAGTTGACTCCACTTTCAACTTTAACCCTGCTGAAGACAGCTGCACCTCTGCCTGCTGGTTTATTGTTAGAATTACCTTTTGGCCTACATGTTTTTGCTGCTGTTGTTGTTCCTGCTGTTATTTCATATACTATTAACCTCATTTGGCTTGTCAGCTTAGTATTTAGCAATGCTAAAATATTGCTTAAGTTTGTTGACCTAAATTGTAAAAGTACTACATTTCCATTGCAAAGGAAAGAATCTAACCATCCAAAAAAAAAGCCTACTCCCAAAACAGCAAATCTTAGTTATGTTGAATTCAATCTCATTTTAACACCTTGTCCTTGTGGAGTTCCACCTCTCCCATGGACTGCAGCAATAGCATCGTACCTACCCCCCTGGGGCCTCTCAGACCCTGGGCTTTTCACTTTGCACACAGCAGCCGGAGTGATCTGCTCAAATCTAAGTCAGATTGTGATACTATCTGTACTCAAACATTTCCATAACTTCCCACTGCACTGGGATGGAATCTAAACAATCCTGAGATGAACAGCCTCTTCCAACTCTCTCTTGGCGGCTCTTTCCTCCAGTTACACTCACCGTCTTGCATTTCCCTGATCTCACCCACGCTTCCCTGGCCCAGGGTCATTACCCTTGCTACACCCCTCACTGAGAACACCTTCTCAAGTGTCTGCTCAAAGAGGCCCACTTATCCAGAGTAGCAATCCCTGACACCCTTTCTTCTCTTATCTTGCTTAATTTTTCCTAACAGCATTCATTATGGAGACTGTATTTCATATTTGTTTCTTCTCTGCCTCCTTCCTGAATATGAATTCTACAAGAGCCAGGACTTGTTTATTCCCTGCACTGGATTATCCAACTGAGGAGGAGGCATTAATTATTGACTGAAACTCATTCCACTAAAGTAACCACTGTCAACACTTTAGTGTGGATCCTTCTAGATATTTTCTACCTACTCACAAGCAGGTTTTCAGAAACAACTGTTTTCAATGACATTGCTTTGAAAATGTATATGTATATGTATGCGCATTTTCAAACATTCTCTTTATCTAGATTTCCCAGAGCAGAGGTCACCAAGTCCCTCTCTGGCCATTTCATATTAAGTTGTCTATCCTTGCCATGATCCACCCTTTCATCTGCCATCTTCCTTAGGATTTACTCCATCTCCTTTTGATGTTAACTTTGTCAATATTCATTGTCTGTTTTCTATTTCCTGTTGTTATGCTTAGATCTTGGCTTTCTTTTAAGAAAAAAACAATGTGTTTTTCCTCAAATCATTTCTCTCTGCTATTGTATCCCCTGTAACTACAAGTGTAAAGTGCTCCATAAGTCCCTCTGCACTCTGCTTTCTGCTCTTAGGATTCTAATAAAACTGTTTCCCAAGTGCACCAATTACTTTCTACTTGCTAAACCCAAAAGCTTTTCCTAGTATAATTTTCTAGCTATCTGATGAGCACCTAAAAATAATTACTATGACCGTTCTTTTCTGGCCTCATGGCAGGCATTGCGCTCTAAGATGGCCATGATTGAGGAAGCTTTACCACACCTCACTTCTTCAAAATGAATATTCAATTGCCTACAAGACAGTTCAGTCTTTTCCGGGAAAAGTAGTAGAATCTAGCTAATCATTTATCAGCACCATTTGACTCACAATTCCCTAGAACTTGGAAATAGTTCTAGTGTTCTTATACCCAAAAGGACCAGTGACAAGTTATTGAACTAAACTATATAAACAGCAGCTTTCCGACTTCTAATTAAATAGCCTTGTGATAAAGACTGATCTGACTGATCCCTCTAGTTCAAGAATTTAGGGGTTTTGGAGTTTCTCTGTCTCCATCCATAAATACTGATGTCCAATAGTAAGCCCTAATTTATATCCTAGCTACTTGGGCCCCGCTTCCTATTTTGTTTCTATTGGCCCTGGTCTGCTGTAGAACTGGGTTTTGATCCCTTTCTGGCTTTTTCATTTAAGTGGATTCCACTATTACATAAAGTATGCAACTGTCTGGGATGCCCTGGTGGCTCCGTGGTAAAGAACTCACCTGGCAATGCAGGAGACAGGTTCAATTCCTGGGTTAGGAAGTTCCCCTGGAGAAAGAAATGGCAATCCACTCTAGGTTCTTGTCTGGGAATTCCCATGGACAGAGAAGCCTGGCAGGCTACAGTCCATGGGATCACAAAAAAGTGGGACATGACTTAGTAACTAAGCAGCCTCAATAACATTCTCAGCTTCACTAATCTGCTGGCCTCTGGCTTATTCTCCTTTCTTTGTTTCATTTCTACTTTGTTGCCCATGTTCAGCATGGACAGCTTCATTCTGTGAGGTCCTCTAAGTCTCCTTCAATGCTGATTCTCTGTCAAAAAGACTGAAAATAATTAGAAAGAGTCACATCTATTGTTGCCAGGAATGGTTTCTTGCATTTTGATGGAAATATGCAGTGTTACTGCTTGGGGAAACAATCAAAGAGCACCAATTAAGATTAAAAAACACACACCCAAACCAGTGGTTCCAATGTGGGAATCTCTGCCACAGCAATGAAAGTAGCAATATATAAGATGTCTATATAAAGAGGTATTTACTGAAGCGCTGCTTATAATGGCTTAGAAAACTAGAAATAAATGCCCATATTCTAAGACAAATGACTTAATACAGGATCATATATGCACATCACAGGATGCCCATGAATTAGTGCTACTGCAGATTATTTAAGGGACTGTTGCATGAGAGAAGCAAGCTGTAGAAAAGGTTTTACTTAGAATGCTATCACTTTCGTAGAAGGAAAATATTACCAACTCTTCCCTATATATACATATATGTATATATATGCATAGAAATACACACATGCATACATATGCATATTTTTATGGAATTATGTAAGTATAAAGAAAATATGTTTAAATGCTTATTAAATGAGCACACTGAAGCATGGGCTCTCTGGGGTATGAATAGGCTTGGAAACAGTGGCCTTGATGTGAGTGGAGGAGAAAAGTGAGAGGAAGAAGAGAAAGAGTCCTTTCCACAAAGTAAGACTGCTTTTTATAAAGCACAAATGTTCACAATCATCCATTTCTATAAAAATAATAGCAAATATTTTGATAGCTCCTACTCTATTCCAGGCATTGCCTTAGTGCCAAATATATTAAATGTACTTAAGCTTCCACCAACTCCATGAGGAAGATACTATTATAAACCTCGGTTTTACAGACGATGAAACTGAAATACAGGAAAATTAAGAGACAAGTTAAGTCACACAATGAGAAAGAGGAGGTTTGAATCTAAATCCAGACAGTCTGGCTCCAGAGATCACATTCTTAACCATATGTGATGATGCCTCTCAGGGTATATGCCGTGTATAAAGAAAAGAAAATTAAAAGTAATTTTTAAAGATGCACACACAAAGAGGTAATTAAAGGAATAATGTTGCTTTTAAATTGTGCATTTTACTAAACTAGATGAATCTTTTCCTTTGTTTGGAACTGACTGCCTTTTTGTAAATTTTATATTTAACTAATATGAGCTAATATTACTTTGCAACTCGTGACTTCTGTTCTGAAAGGATTACCTTCTCTTGGATGGTATCAATTACACCTAAAATAATCTTGGTCCCAATAGTCATCAGAAATCTAAGTATCAAGGATCTCATTTCAAGAGCTATTGATAGAAGTGATTAACTGCTTGTTACAAGTGCTGTTTTAGATACGATTGTCTTCCGCAGTGAAATATGGATAGCTAAAAGGTGTTTGGGGTCAGAATGAAAGAAACTTCTTGTGGTTAATGCAAGAGTCTACAATGTGTTACCCTCTATTTGGTGGGGAAGGACCAATGTGAAGGAAACATTATTTCCTGAAATTGAAATTAGTAAAAATCAATTCCCATCACAAGAAAAGACTTTCTTACTACAAAAAAAGAACTTGGGGCTAAAGGTACAGGTTCAAACTTGACTCTGGTTTACCAGGCAGAGCCTGCTAAGTGATACTCTTTAAGTTCTCATTCAATCAAGCAAGCTTCAGAGCTCTGGTTTTATTTTTGTTTGTTTTGGTCTTATGTTTTTCCTACTGAACTCATTTAAGCAGTAGTTTCTTCCTGACCGGAGGAAATTAACTGATTCAGCTTATCTTGTGCAAATTATCTTCCACTTCAAATTTATACTCTGACATCCTGGTTTCCAAATCAGTGTTTGTGTGTGTGTGCGCTTGTTTGATCTGAATTTGTGCTCCAAAGTTTAGTCACATCTGAAGAAGCTGATTAACAGAGACTCTGAACTTGCAGCAAGGAGAAAACTTCATTCCCATGTCACCTCCCAGGCCTTGTCCTGTATCCAGGCTTCTTCCCACAATTTGACATCTGTGAGCTGCAATGCCTCACAGCAAAAGGCCATGAAACCGTCTATCTTTAAAGATACATCTTGATCTTGACATGCATCAAAATGCATATTCAGGCTTTAGAAGAGTGATGCCTAAGGTGATTCTAAATGATGGAATGGAAGAGGGACAAAATGAAAGATTCTTTCATTCTTAAATAGATTGAGTATGCATCTGAATGCCTGGAGGCGAACTCTGATTGACAGAGAAGATATATATTGGGACAGAGGTTAAAGGTGGACAGAGAGGTTTCAGAATTGTCAATGTAGTCATTGTCACTAAAGCATTCAGCCAAAAGAGGCCACTAAGATACGTGGAGAAAGGGAAGGAAGCTAGTGGGTCAAGGACAGACTTTTCTGAAAGAAGAAGAAAGATGTGCCCAAAGAAGAAAGATGAATAGCAAGAAATAGCATTTGTAATGAATGCTATTGCTAAATAGGAAGGACTGGGATTTGTAGGATAGTTGGAAGAATGGGAGGGTTGACGTTAGGTGAAAATCAATGGTTCTTAATTAACACCACCCCAAAAAGCAAGGATGATGGGGGCAGAGAAACAGATGATTTATACAAAGTAAGGTCAATCGCAGTTAGAATAAATTAAAGAATTTGTAGATGGTCACAGACACTGTGCATTTTTTTTTTTAAATCTAAGTATTGAGTTTATAAGTAGAGAAGCATACGAGTACAGAACAGAAGCTATTCACAGCCAATCAATAGCCTATTCTTACAAATAAAGCAAGCTGTCATTACTAAAACATGGAACAATGAATAGGTGACTTTATGTCCATGATCCAGGGGTCAACTCACTGAAAGGCTCTTTACTTTACAGATACTCACTATAGCCTGACCCTGTTTCATCTGTCATGACTTCACTCTGTACACTGGGTTTTCTCCTACAAGTAGAAACAACAAACCTGAAAATCTGAATCTATAAATCCATGTATAGAAACATATCAAAATATAAAAAGAGAAAGGTTTAGCCTGTTTAAGAAGAGAACTGTCATAGATGTTAAAAAAAAACTTGACACATGTAATGGAAAGAATACGAATCAGCTTTTTATGAAAGGACAGAGTAGTGAGGGATATAACAAATAAAAAAGAAAAGGAGTTTTCACTACTGCGTTAAGCTGGCACCCAGGCACTCAGACAGCAGTATGGAGATGGGACGATGAGGTCATCGGAGGGGCTGCAACCAGATAGAACAAAGAGGGAAGGAAAAAATGTAAGACTGTCTGCAGAATACATGGTTTTCCTTTTCTGATCATTAGGAAAGGAAGAAGAGATGCTGAATATTGAATGTCCTAGGAAAGACATTATAAAGTAGAAAAGACCCAATCTCAATGTATTTAATAAACTTTGAGTGTGTTGTCAAATTCAAGGCAAAATCTTGAAGACATTTGAAAAGGTTAAAGTTTGAAATCACAGAGCTGCTAAGCTGACTTACATGAATTTTCCCAGCTATTAAAGCTTAGAGACATTTAGATATGAAAATCATAATTAGATTAACTCACATGGTATTGGTAACAAGGGAAACGGTATTTATTTTGTACCTTGTTAGTATATTATTTTTTATCTCACTCTTTGTTAGCAGTGAGCTAACCAGTATTTCTCCAGTGCAATAAACAACTCAAAGAAGTGTTCTGATATTTCTATTTGCATCATTTGCATTATTTGCATATTGTTTTAGAAACGGCCTTTGGTGTGTAGAAGGAGGTTGATATTATTTTCCATGATTTTCCTGGTTTGGGTTTTGTGCTTTTTTTTTTTTTTTTAATCTCCCTGACCTCATTTATTTACTTCTGGATTAAGTTCCTACTTTGCTCAAGCACCCTGCAATCATTCCACCCTTAACACTAGTATACCTGGTGATAGCTTCCAAATTTTAGGCATAGATTTTCAGCAAGAAGGAACCAAGTAACAAGAACCAGACCTAAAAATTCATTCTTTAAGGGTTATGCACTAATACACAATGAAAAAATAGAAATTAATATTAGAACTGTTTCCTGGAAAAAGGCCTTGAAAACATAGCAGTGCCTTTATCCATCCAGAGTAAACTCCTATTGCAGGAAAATCACAGTATAAGATTAAAAAGGCAATTCAAAAAAATAAATCATCAGTGACCAACGTAGAGCCAACATTTCTTTGAAGTTAATTTCTGCAAGAAATAATAGACTTGGAAATGGCATAATAGGCCTGTTGGGGTGTGCAGTCAGGAATAACCACCACAAGGAAGTGAGAAAGAGAAGAACAAGGCCCCTTCCCATCCTAACCCTCAGCTGCTGCCCCTGCCCAGTCAGAGCCCTCACTTAGCAGAGCAGACCTCTTGGGATTAACTTTCTCTAGGACACTGTTACCCTTATAATTGTGTCCTGGATCTGATCTTCAGATTTTCCTGCCTCTTTCTTCAGAATATGGGACTCTTTTTGTATACCGCTAATGGGCTGCAGTCTATGGGGTCGCTAAGAGTCAGACACAACTGAGCAACTTCACTTTCACTTTCATGTATTGGAGAAGGAAATGGCAACCCATTCCAACGTTCTCGCCTGGAGAACCTCAGGGATAGGGGAGCCTGGTGGGCTGCCATCTGTGGGGTCGTACAGAGTCAGACACAACTGAAGCGACTTAGCAGCAGCAGTGAGCTCCTCTAGCTATCACTCTTTGCTTTAAGTTGATTCATCTTCTTCATCCTTATTTCTTCAATGCATTCAACCCCCCAAAACAGCCATCTAACCTTGTAAACACTGGCTCTCTGGAATTTCTCAAACACCTGGGATATTTTTTACACACCCATGCATCACTTTCTCTGGTCTCCCAGCTGAGTTCATCAGTTCAGCACTAGTGACAGTTTGTATAAAATATCAGTACTTTCTAGGAGTGATCAATATTCTATTTACCTGGAGTAAGAAAGTCCCTGCTGCCAGCAGGCTGACAGACAACCCAGCTCCAAAATATCTTTTAAAAGAGTCTGCTTCCTAGGACCACTCCTGGCACTCTGTGTCTCTAGTTGGTTTCTGGAGAGACAAATACTGAGATGGCAGATTTGCATTCAGAGGGTTTATTGGGCTGTGCTTTCAGAAACATGTGAAACAGGAAGAGGGAAGCAGGACTGCCCAGAGGATGTAATTGCCATGGAAGACTCAGGGACTCTCATCAGAGGCCCTGAAGCTGCACAGTCCTACTGAGATGTTTCTAATCGAGACGATGGGTCCCAGAATTATAGTCCTACATTGACCACTGAATATGGCCTGCTCTTGAAGGAAGCTGCAGGATTAGGCAAAACCACTTCCTTTGGCTGAGGGCAGCTCCCGGGAGTTAGCTGTGAACTGTCAGCTGCACCATTCTTTATCCCCTGGGAAATGAATGTTTCATAACTCAAGAATGGCACTCGGAAGAACAGCGGATTATCCACTATGGCATCGAAGCCACAGGTGACATCCTGCCGTGAAGGAAACCTGGTAATCTGCGCACATTGTGCCCCAGACTGACGCTGTAGCCTGAAAAAATTTTCCCATTCAAGCCCTGTATGACATCCCTCTTAGTCAATCAGTCAGGCTGAGGTGCCTTGACCGACATCTTTTCATAGAAGAGAGCTGTCAATATTTGCCTGATCAGGGTATATTTTCTTCTGTGGTAAGGTTCTTCCACAGTCATTAGAATTAGCATGGTATAAATTACCTCCACACCATGGTTCTAAACACATCTTGATACATTATGAGTAACTACCCAGTCTATCGCAGGACTAGTTAACATCCTTGCTTCCTCTGATCCGGGAGACATAATGAATTCCAGGGGGTTCTGGTAGAGTTGAAAGCCTTTAGCAAGCCAAATGCTCCACATAATTAAATGTAGATTGGGGAGAGTTCTGCTTGAAAATCAGAGTGAAACAGCATAACATATGGCCCGGGTGTCAAATTTAAAAGGATATTGGAGAAAGAAGTGTGCCTATCTGGAGGCAAATGGCCATAAAGCCCAGAAAAGAAAATCCTGGAATCATTTCAAGGTTAAAACTCAAGTGCGGCAAAGGTGATCCACAGTATTAATGTTGAAATTTCTCTCTTCCTTTTCGATCACCTTTAATGCTTCCTCTGTGACTCCACATAAGCCTCATATGTCGATTTCATGAGTTTAAATCTTGAAATTTGGAAATGAGTACCCTCATAAGGAAAGGGAAAGAAAAGCCAAGTTTTCAGCTCAAGGTTGAGTATGTACTTATTTGCAATGCAAAGTAACTGTGAAAAAAAGCATCTCACTCAGATTTAATGCAGATATTTTTACTCCTGAGAACGTGTGCTTATCACACGTCTCATTAATAAACACACAAACAAACCAAACAAAAACGTTCAAAATTTTAAGTAAAAACTCTCAAGTACACATGGATTTTTCTCATTCATTGCAAGCAGGGTTAACCCTCTTGTACAACGTAAAATGGAAGGCCACTGTCTAGCCACTCCTGAAGCTTCTGAATTCAGTGCTTCCTTAGCACTCTCAGAGGATGACATCAAGCTTATACAGCAACTTTTATGGGAAAAAGAAAAATAGAAGATACTGACTGGAATTTCCTCAACTTCTGGTTACTAAACCTCTTTTCCACCTGTTACAACAAAGGAGAGTTCCTCCAGGACAAACCACCAATCTTTCAGCCTGTGGTCCTATTCCATCCCCCACAAAATTCTCAGAAAGTTTCTGCTTGTGATTATGCTTTTTCTTTCTTGAGCTCTTTTTTTTTTCTCTCTCTCTCCACACTGGAACATTTCAATAAGCCAGGTAAGTGACTGGCACTATGCTGCTGCTGCCGCTAAATTGCTTCAGTCGTGTCCGACTCTGTGCAACCCCATAGATTGTAGCCCACCAGGCTCCCCAGTCACTGGGATTCTCCAGACAAGAACACTGGAGTGGGTCATCATTTCCTTCTCCAATGCATGAAAGTGAAAAGTGAAAGGGAAGTCATTCAGTCATGTCTGACTCTTCGCAACCCCATGGACTGCAGCCCAGCAGGCTCCTCCGTCTATGGGATTTTCCAGGCAAGAGTACTGGAGTGGGGTGCCATTGCCTTCTCCTTGCACTATGCTGCTACTGCTGCTGCTGCTAAGTTGCTTTAGTTGTGTCTGACTCTGTGTGACCCCATGGATGGCAGCCCACCAGGCTCCCCTGTCCCTGGGATTCTCCAAGCAAGTACACTGGAGTGGGGTGCCATTGCCTTCTCCTTGCACTGTGCAAGCTGCTTCTATATCTTCCTCTTAAGTAAGACTTTCCAGCTGACACTCACATAGTTTCCATTCTCACCACTGAAAAGGCTCTTGCTGATATTACCAATAATTTCAATATGGCTAAGTCATCTTTTCTAAGGCAATGGCACCCCACTCCAGTACTCTTGCCTAGAAAATCCCATGGATAGAGGAGCCTGGTAGGCTGTAGTCCATGGGGTCGCTAAGTGTTGGACATGACTGAGAGACGACTTCCCTTTCACTTTTCACTTTCATGCATTGGAGAAGGAAATGATGACCCACTCCAGTGTTCTTGCCTGGAGAATCACAGGGACAGGGGAGCCTGGTGGGCTTCTGTCTATGGGGTTGCACAGAGTCGGACACGACTGAAGTGACGTAGCAGCAGCAAATCATCTTTTCTGAATTTGCAGTAGAATTTTTTGCCTGTTGAATAATTCCTGTGTATGTTCAGACCACCCAAGATGGCTGTTCTCTTGCTCTCTGTACATCCCCACTTGACCAGTGCTTGCTTCATCTACATCCTACTCACATAAGTGACTTTCTCTCTTAATCACAGAGCCCTGCCCAGACTAATGACTCAGTTATTATTCTCAGTTAATATTCTCAGTTCAGTTCAGCTCAGTCACTCAGTCGTGTCCAACTCTTTGTGACCCCATGGACTGCAGCATGCCAGGCTTCCTTGTCCATCACCAAATTCATGTCCATTGAATCAGTGATGCCATCCAATCATCTTATCCTCTGTCATCCCCTCCTCCTCCTGCCTTCAATCTTTCCCAGCAGGGTCTTTTCCAGTGAGTCAGTCCTTCTTATCAGGTGACCAAAGCATTGGAGCTTCAGATTCACATCAGTCCTCCCAATGAATATTCAGGACTGAGTTCCTTTAGGATGGACTGGTTGGATCTCCTTTAAGTCCAAGAGACTCTCAAGAGTCTTCTCCAACACCACAGTTCAAAAGCATCAATTCTTTAGCACTCAGCTTTCTTTATGGTCCAATTCTCAAATCCATACATGACTACTGGAAAAACCATAGCTTTGACTAAATGGACCTTTGTCAGCAAAGTCATGTCTCTGCTTTTTAACATGCTGTCTAGGTCGGTCATAGCTTTTCTTCCAAGGAGCAAGCGTCTTTTAATTTCAGGGCTACAGTACACCATCTGCAGTGATTTTGGAGCCTAGGAAAATAAAGTCTATCACTGTTTCCATTATTTCTCCATCTATTTGCCATAAAGTAATGGGACAAGATGCCATGATCTTTGTTTTTTGAATGCTGAGTTTTAAGCCAGCTTTTTCCTTCTCCTCTTTCACTTTCTGAAAGACCAATCGCTTTATCAAAGGGACAGGCCCCTCTGCTGGTTTTCCTGGCAATCAATGAGCCAACCTGACCAGTTCCTCACCCTCTTCGTAGCAAAGAATGCCTCCATGTCCTGTTTGCCCTCTGCCACATATGGTGAGGCATCACTCCAAGACCTTGCTTCAGATGTGTAAGATCCCCAATATCCATTAAACTGATGTCTCTGTCCCTGGCTCACAGGTCTTTCTTCAGTCTCAAGGATAAGCAAGTACAGGGCGTGCAAGCCTGTGGGGTGCAGCTCAGCACTTACTTCTTTGATTATCATGAACTTCCAAGCTCTAGATCCTTCCTTTTCTTCTCTAGCTACTTCTCATCTCCCCAGACTTTAAATGTTGACATTCTCTGAGATTTCTCACTAGTCTCTTTTCTTATCTTACCTTGTATTTTCTTCTTAAGTGAGCTCATTGTCCTAGAAAACTATTGCTGAATAATATATAACAATAAAATACCAGTGGCATACATCTTGCCAATGAATCTATGAGTTGGATTCTTATTAATCTGGACTGGATTTGACTTGGTTTGTCTTCAAGGGACAAGTTAGGTCCAGGTCGGCTCACATCTTTCATACTCCTTGTACCAGCAGCTCACCAAGGCTGGTGAAAGGCTATCACACAATAGGGAAAGCCCAGTTGCATAAGCACAAGTTGACTATGTCACACTTGCTAACATGCTATTGGTCAAAGTCACATGGTAAGCCCTAAGTCTGGGAATCGGGAAGTAAATTCTTTTCATGGTGGGGGGTAGGGGAGGATGTTTTATGAATAGTGATTTTATCTCCTATATTAATCATATATTTAGGACAAAGATTCTCAAATCTATATATTTGAGAATATATATATAATTCTAAATATATTATATATTATAATAAGTCCTATTTTAATATATAAATCCTAGATATATTCCTCTTAACATTTGATCTATATATGAAGTGTTGCTTACTTGACATCTTCAACTGGTTAGTCACAGATACTTCAACATTAACATATTCAAAATTCATTATATCTCTTGTCAGATTTTATCTTCCTTTATGATTCCCTAATTCAATACATAGTACCATCATTCACTAAGTTGTATGATCCAAGTATCTTTAATACCTTCTTCTTAACTACTCTCAAGAAAATAGAATTAATCAACAATGGACATTTACTTAAAATCCAAGATGGCTCTTAAAAAAATATCTAGACCCACAAACAACCTAACAACCTAAAGATACTATCATTTCTTGCCTAGACTATAGCAATAGCTTTCTGACTATTCAACCCTACATCCACTTTGTCCCACTAAACTCAAATCCATTCTTGACAACGTACTCTGATATTTTTTCAAACATGACTTACTTTCAGTGATCCTGCCCACTGACTATACACACACTTACATACACACACAATGACACCCCTTCAATAATCTCAATGCCCCTTTCTTTGTTTTACTCTGTGTTCCAGCCATACTAATCTTTCTTCTATTTCTCAAAAAATTAATGTTCCTTCTCCTTCAGGGCCTTCAACCATACTATTTCATCTTTCAGAATGACTGTTTGTCCCATCTATTTGTTCACGTTTCACAAGTCACCTCATAAGTCATCCTATTTACTGTATAATCTCATAGCATTCTGTACTTCTTTAAGACTCTTAGAAAACTTATGGCTAAATTACCAATTGTGGTGTTTATTCCACCCCTACCCATCTGCATTCTTCTCCCAGAAACAGAATGTAAGCCTTATGTAAGAAAAGACCATGTATTTTTTAGTCATTTCTATAATTTAGCACCCAGTTCCTAGTACTTAATATATAATTAATAAATGTTTGTTTACTTTCTGAAAAGCAAATAAGTTATTAGATTATCACTGAACGTTAGTATTAAAATAATTCTTAAGAGGACCTTAAAATAATCTTTAACCCTCAGTCTTACAATTGAATTCTCTGTGAATTCATCCCCCACATAATTCCAACAAGGTTAAAGAATAAAGTTTCCAATATCACTGAAGCAGTGTTTGCACATTTCGAGGTTAGAACCACTGCTCTCTTTTAATGCTTCTGTCCATACAACCTTCAAAAATTTAAAACTCATATGCCCTTCAGTTCAGTCAGTCGCTCAGTTGTGTCTGACTCTTTGTGACACCATGAATCGCA
>SJYC01016335.1:0-26297 GCA_006408675.1 Madoqua kirkii | reverse complement strand
TTGATTTAGGTCATACCTGAATGGTCTAGCAGTTTTCCCTACTTTCTTCAATTTGAGTCTGAATTTGGTAATAAGGAATTCATGATCTGAGCCACTGTCTGCTCTTGGTCTTGTTTTTGTTGACTGTATAGAGCTTCACCATCTTTGGCTCCAAAGAATATAATCAATCTGATTTTGGTGTTGACTACCTGGTTATGTCCATGTGTAGAGTTGGAAGAGGGTGTTATTGGAAGAGGGTGTTTGCTATGACCAGTGCATTTTCTTGGCAAAACTCTATTAGTCTTTGCCCTGCTTCATTCCGCATTCCAAGGCCAAATTTACCTGTTACTCCAGGTGTTTCTTGACTTCCTACTTTAGCATTCCAGTCCCCTATAATGAAAAGGACATCTTTTTTGGGTATTAGTTCTAAAAGATCTTATAGGTCTTCATAGAACTGTTCAACCTCAACTTCTTCAGTGTTACTGGTTGGGGCATAGACTTGGATAACTGTGATATTGAATGGTTTGCCTTGGAGACCAACAGAGGTCATTCTGTCGTTTTTGAGACTGCATCCAAGTACCGCATTTTTGACTCTTTTGTTGACCATGATGGCTACTCCATTTCTTCTGAGGGATTCCTACCTGTAGTAGTAGATATAATGGTCATCTGAGTTAAATTCACCCATTCCAGTCCATTTTAGTTTACTGATTCCTAGACTGTTGACATTCACTCTTGCCATCTCTTGTTTGACCAGTTCCAATTGCCTTGATTCATGGACCTGACATTCCAGGTTCCTATGCAATATTGCTCTTTATAGCATCGAACCTTGCTTCTATCACCAGTCACATCCACAGCTGGGTATTGTTTTTGCTTTGGCTCCATCCCTTCATTCTTTCTGGAGTTATTTCTCCACTAATCTCCAGTAGCATATTGGGGATCTTACTGATTTGGGGAGTTCCTCTTTCAGTATCCTATCATTTTGCCTTTTCATACTGTTCATGGAGTTCTCAAGGCAAGAATACTGAAGTGGCTTGCCATTCCTTTCTCCAGTGGACCACATTCTGTCATACCTCTCCACTATGACCCGCCCATCTTGGGTTGCCCCACAGGCATGGCTTAGTTTCATTGAGTTAGATAAGGCTGTGGTCCTAGTGTGATTAGATTGACTAGTTTTCTGTGAGTATGGTTTCAGTGTGTCTGCCCTCTGATGCCCTCTTGCAACACCTGCCATCTTTCTTGGGTTTCTCTTACCTTGGGTGTGAGGTATCTCTTCATAGCTGCTCCAGCAAAGCACAGCTGCTGCTCCTTACATTGTATGAAAGGTTTCTCCTTATCGTCCTTTCCTGACCTTCAATGAAGGATAGCTCCTCTAGAAGAATACTGGAGTAGGTAGCTATTCTCATGTTCTGATGGGCCTGGCCATGCTCAGTAAATTCTTAATCCAGTTTTCTGCTGATGGGTGGGGCTGTTGTTTGGCCTGAGGCCAAACTATGATGGGGTAATGAAGGTAATCTTCTTTAAAAGGATTTTTAAGGAGGTACTTTGGCCACCTCATGGGAAGATTTGACTCATTGGAAAATACTCTGATGCTGGGAGAGATTGAGGGCAGGAGAAGAAGGGGACGACGGCTGGATGGCATCATATCCAGTTTTCTGCTGATGGGTGGGGCTGTTGTTTGGCCTGAGGCCAAACTATGATGGGGTAATGAAGGTAATCTTCTTTAAAAGGATTTTTAAGGAGGTACTTTGGCCACCTCATGGGAAGATTTGACTCATTGGAAAATACTCTGATGCTGGGAGAGATTGAGGGCAGGAGAAGAAGGGGACGACGGCTGGATGGCATCACTAACTCGATGGATGTGAATCTGAGTGAACTCCAGGAGTTGGTGATGGACAGGGAGGCCTGGCGTGCTGCGATTCATGGGGTCGCAAAGAGTGGGACACGACTGAGTGACTGAACTGAACCAAACTAATGCACTGTTGTATTTAGTGCCCCTGACCCTGCTGCAGGCCACTGTTGACCCACACCTCTGCTGGAGACTCCTGGACACTCACAAAACCCAGTATCCCCCCACAGTCAGCCTCTCCTATCAGGAAGCTTCCAAAAGTCTCATATCCTTATCCATCAGAAGAGAGAAAGAATGAAAACCACAGTCACAGAAATTGAATCAAACTGACCACATGGACCATAGCCTTGTTTAACTCAATAAAAGTATGAGCCATGCCATGTAGGGCCACCAAAGACATATGGGTCATGGTGGAGTTTTCTGACAGAGTGCAGTCCCTAGAGAAGGAATGGCAAACCATTTCCATATTCTTGCCATGAGAACCCCATGAACAGTATGAAAAGGCAAAAAGATAGGACACTGAAAGATGAACTCCCCAGGTCAGGTACCTGATATGCTACTGGAGAAGAGTGGAGAACTAACTCCAGAAAGAATGAAGAGATGGAGCCTAAGTGAAAACTGCCCAGATGTGAATGTGACTGGGGATGGAAGTAAAGTCTGATGCTGTAAAGAACAATATTGCATAGGAACCTGGAATGTTAGGTCCATGAAGCAAAGTAAATTGAAAGTGGTCAAACAGGAGATGGCAAAAGCGAACATCAATCTTTTAGGAATCAGTGAACTAAGATAAACTGAAATTGGTGAATTTAATTTAGATGAACATTATATCTACTATTGTGAGTAAGAATCCCTTAAAAGAAATGGAATAGTCCTCATAGTCAACAAAAGAGTCCAACAAAAGAGGCTGTACTTGGGTGCAGCCTCAAAAATGACAGAATGATTTCTGTTCGTTTCAAAGCAAACCACTCAGTATCATAGTAACCCAAGTCTATGCATCAACCACTAATGCCAAAGAAGCTGAAGTCGAATGATTCTATGAAGACCTACAAGGCCTTTTAGAACTAACACCAAAAAAAAAAAAAAAGATATCCTTTTCATCATAGGAGACTGGAATGCAAAAGTAAGAAGTCAGGAGATACCTGGAGTAACAGACAAGTTTGCTCCTGGAGTACAACATGAAGCAGGGTAAAAGCTAACAGAGTTCTGCCAAGAGGATGAACTGGTCATAGAAAACAACGTTTTTCAACAATTCAAAAAAAAAAAATGATTCTACACTTGGACATCACCAGGTGGTCAACACCAAAATTGATTGATTATATTCTTTGCAGCCAAAGACGAAGTTCTGTACAGTTAGAAAAACAAGGCTGGGAGGGACTGTGGCTTAGATCATGAACTTCTTATAGCAAAATTCAGACTTAAATTGAAGAATGTAGGGAAAGCCAGTAGACCATTCAGGTAAGACCTAAATCAAGTCCCTTAAGATTATATGATGGAAGTGACAAATAGATTCAAGGGATTAGATCTGATGGAGTGCGTGAAGAACTGTGGACAGAGGTTCATGACATTGTACAGGAGGTAGGGATCAAGACCATCCTTGAGGGGAAAAAAAGGCAAAATTGTTGTCTGACAAGGCTTCACAAATAGCTGAGAAAATAAGAGAAGCTAAAGGATAAGGAGAAAAGGAAAGATATACCCATTTGAATGCAGAGTTCCAAAGAATAGCAAGGAAAGATAAGACAGCCTTCCTCAACAATCAGTGCAAAGAAATAGAGGAAAAAAAATACAATGGGTAAGACTAAAGCTCTCTTCAAGAAAATTAGAGATACCAAGGGAATATTTCATGTAAGGATGAGCACCATCAAGGACAGAAATGGTATGGACCAAACATAAGCAGAAAATATTAAGAAGAGGTGGCAAGAATATACAGAAAATTACACAAAAAATGTCTTAAAGACCCAGATAACCATGACAGTGTGGTCACTCATCTAGAGCCAAACATCTGGGAGTGTGAAGTCAAGTGGGCCTTAGGCAGCATCACTATGAACAAAGCTAGTGGAGGTGATGGAATTCCAGTTGAGCTCTTTCAAATCCTAAAACATGATGCTGTCAAACTGCTTCACTCAATATGCCAGCAAATTTGGAAATTCAGCACTGGCTACAGGACTAGAAAAGGTCAGTTTTCATTCCAATCCCAAAGAAAGGCAATGCCAAGGAATGTTCAACCTACCACACAATTGCACTCATCTCACAAGCTAGCAAAGTAATGCTCAAAATTCTCCAAGTGAGGCTTCTACAGTATGTGAACTGAGAACCTCTAGATGTTCAAGTTTGATTTAGAAGAGCCAGAGGAACCAGAGATCAAATTGCCAACATACTTAGAATCATCAAAAAAACAAGAGAGTTCCAGAATAATATGTACTTCTGCTTTTATGTCTATGCCTAAGCTTCTTTGACTTTATGGATCACAACAAACTGTGGAAAATTCTTAAAGAGATGGGAATACCAGACCTCCTGTCCTGCCTCCTAAGAAATCTCTATGCAGGTCAAGAAGCAACAGTTAGAACCATACACGGAACAACAAATAGGTTCCAAATTGGGAAAGGGAGTCCACCAAGGCTGTATGTTGTCACCCTGTTTATTTAACTTATACACAGAGTACATCAAACAAGATGCTGGGCTGGATGAAGTACAAGGTAGAATCATGACTGCCAGAAGAAATATCAATAAACTCATATATGCAGATGATGCCACCCTAATGGAAGAAAGCAAAGAGGAACTAAAGAGCCTCTTGATGAAAATGAAAGAGGAGAGAAAAAAGCTGGCTCAAAACTCAGTGTTCAAAAAAAGGATGATCATGGCATCCAGTCCCATCACTTCATGGTAAATTGATGAGAAAAAAATAGAAACAGTGACAGAGTTTATTTTCTTGGGCTCCAAAATTACTGCAGATGGGGACTGCAGCTGTGAAATTAAAAGACGCGTGCTCCTTGGAATAAAAGCTATGACAAACCTGGACAGTATATTAAAAAGCAGAGATATTACTTTGCTGACAAAGATTAGTCTGGTCAAAGCTATGGTTTTTCCAGTAGTCACATATGGATGTGAGAATTGGACCATAAAGAAGGCTGAGTACCAAAGAATTATTGTGGTGTTGGAGAAGACTCTTCAGAGTCCCTTGAACTGCAACAAGATCCAATCAATCCCCCAGGAAATCAGTCCTGAATATTCATTGGAAGGACTGATGCTGAAGCTGAAGCTCCAATACTTTTGCACCTGATATGAAGAACCAACTCATTGGAAAAGACCCTGATGCTGGGAAAGATAGAAGGCAGGGGGAGAAGGGGACAACAGAGGATGAGATGGTAGGATGGTGTCACCAATGCAATGGACATGAGTTTGAGTAGGCCCTGGGAGTTGGTGATGGACAGGAAAACCTGGTGTGCTGCAGTCCACAGGGTCCCAAAAAGTCAGACACGACTGAGCAACTGAATTGACTGAGCCAGTCCCTTCTCAAGGGGAATCTACCTGACCCAGAGATCAAACCTGGGTCTCCTGCATTGCAAGGAGATTCTTTATCATCTGAGCCACCAGGGAAGCCCTGTCTCTCAATTAATTTATCCTTTTCATCTTAATTATGCAATTTATTTGAAAAAGATTGCTTATAATTCTCTAATATCAGCCTTTTAATATTTGTATTTTCTATAATTATTCCTCTCATTCTTCATATTGTTTATTTATGTTTCTCTCTTTTTTCCCTCTTCTTTAATTCACGCAAAAGTTTTCCAGTTGTATTGATATCTTTTTATCCAACATGGTTTGCTGTAATTTTTCTCTATTGTTCATTATGTTTTGTTTGTTTGCTGTTACCTCTATTATCTTCCTTCTGCTTAATTTGAGCTTAAGCAATTTGCAAATTTCTAAAGGTATTACCTTAAGTAATGTTGTGAAATACTTTTTGTTTTCTTATACATTTAAACTTACGAATTTTCCTCTAATCTTGCTTTCCCCTAACCACAATTCACATTTGAATATTTTAATTTTTATTTAGTTCAAAGTATATTTTCTTTAGTGTGTTGAATGTATGTGCAGCTCATGTATCATTTTAACATTTTTATGGTTTTTCCTTTTAGTTTTATTTTTCTCCAGTCAGAAAACAAATGTTGCTTGATTTCAGTGTGTTTCAGTTTATTGAATTTTATTTTATAGTGCAGCTTGGACTCCGTTACATTTAAAATGAATTTGTATTCCTCTACTGTTGGGTAAAGTGTTTTATAAGCGTTAAAAAGGTCAAGTTCATTGATAGTGTTTTTAAAGTTTATATTCTTGCTGATTTTTTACATACTGAACCCTATCAATTACTGAAGTGTATTTCTTGAAATCTCTATACTTGTGGATTTCTCTGTCTTGTTTCATTTTTGTTAAATTTTGTTCTGTGTATCTTAAGGCAGTTTTTATTAGAGTCATACACATTTTGGATTACAATTACTCTTGACATAAACTTTCTATATAATTGTATAATGTCCCTAATTAACCTTAGCAATTTTCCTTCTTATCTAATTTTCTTTTTAAATATTCATATAGCCACTTAAGTTTTCTTTTGATTAGGAATTACATGGTGCTCTAAACTAAACCTCCAGAGATATTATGAACTAGTCTCTGGACCAGCAAATGTCACTTTACATGGCAAAGACTTTTTGTAGATGTAATTAAGAGAAAGAGAGAAAGATTATCCTGGTTTATCTGGATGAGCCCTAACGCAATCACAATTGTCCTTATGAGAGAAGCTTATACAGAGACAGAAGAGATGAGTGCAATATGACATGGAGGTAGTGACTAGAGTCACGCAGCCACAAATCAATAAATGCCGGAAATCGCCAGAATCTGAAAAAGGCAAAAACCAAAATCATCATTTTACTTGGAAAGGGAGAAAAAAAAAAAAACAGGAAAAACTTAGTAAAAGTCACTCTGGGGTCAGAAAAGTTACTCAACTGTTGGCCCACTTCTAGTGAGAAAACTTTACTCTGTGGAAAGATAAAATAGGCTCCTAAGAAAGGATCAGAAATTTAGGTTAGAAGTAAGAAAAATCTGTCAGCAATGGCTTTTAATCCTGGCAGTGAGTTAACAAAGAAACTTTTGAATTCCATTCCTGGAGTTTTTAATACTAAGATACTATCTGTTTGAATTCTTTAAGTATTATCTGGAAGGGATTCTAGCCTTATAAGACAAGACCCTTTTTTATTCAAATATTTTGTTTTCTTACAGAAAAAATAATAATCCACAGCTTGCTTATTAATAATGCTTTAAGAGTTTTTAAAAATTTATTGCAAACTTTAGACAATAGGTCTTCTTTTGCAAATAAGGAAAACATAAATAAAGTTTCTTCTACCCTTTTACAAATAAGGAAACATAAACACAGAGTTTATACAGCCAATAAGGACATAAATGGGACCAGAATACATTCTCTTTCAAAACAACAACCCTGACTCAGTCCTTCATTGTAGCACATGTACAGTCTGCTGTTAAAACTGGGAAACTAAAGAGAATGATATCTATACAAAAAAATTCTAGTAGCAGTAGTATGTTTTTTGACCAAAAGAAATACTGGATCTGTACAGTGTTATCCCAAATACCCTTTCCACATCATAGGCTCCACTGAGTAAAGTATCTCTGATTTTGTATTCAAGTGTCTTCCTTTCCAGCCTCAAAGATTTCCATCCCACACATTTGAACAAGGACCAAGAGGGTAAGCTTGGAAGAAATACTTATACCACAATTGCTAATATTTTTCTCAGGACTTAATCAGACAGTTTAGTGGATCAGGCAGCCTCTGAAAGCTCATCACCTCTTAAATATCTCAGTACATTATTTTAAACCCATACTGTTATTTATATACTTGCAACCTCTTAAACCGTGAACTTCCAGATGTTCAAGCTGGCTTTAGAAAAGGCAGAGGAACCAGAGATCAAATTGCCAACATCCGCTGGATCATGGGAAAAGCAAGAGAGTTCCAGAAAAACATCTACTTCTGCTTTATTGACTATGCCAAAGCCTTTGACTGTGTGGATCACAAGAAACTGTGGAAAATTCTGAAAGAGATGGGAATATCAGACCACCTGACCTGCCTCTTGAGAAACTTATATGTAGATCCGGAAGCAATAGTTAGAACTGGACATGAAACAATAGGCTGGTTCCAAATAGGAAAAGGAGTACGTCAAGGCTTGTACGTATATTGTCACCCTGCTTATTTAACTTATATGCAGAGTACATCATGAGAAACACTGGACTGGAAGAAGCACAAGCTGGAATCAAGATTGCTGGAAGAAATATCAATAATCTCAGATATGCAGATGACACCACTCTTATGGCAGAAAGTGAAGAGGAACAATAAAGCCTCTTGATGAAAGTGAAAGAGGAGAGTGAAAAAGTTTGCTTAAAGCTCAACATTCAGAAAATGAAGATCATGGCATCTGGTTCCATCACTTCATGGGAAATAGATGGGGAAACAGTGGAAACAGTGTCAGACTTTATTTTGGGGAGCTCCAAAATCACTGCAGATGGTGATTGCAGGCATAAAATTAAAAGACATTTACTCCTTGGAAGAAAAGTTATGATCAATCCAGACAGCATATTGAAAAGCAGAGACATTACTTTGCCAACAAAGGTCCATCTAGTCAAGGCTATGGTTTTTCCAGTGGTCATGTATGGATGTGAGAGTTGGACTGTGAAGAAAGCTGAGCACTGAAGAATTGATGCTTTTGACCTGTGGTATTGGAGAAGACTCCTGAGAGTCCCTTGTACTGCAAGGAGATCCAACTAGTCCATTCAAAGGAGATTAGTCCTGGATGTTCTTTGGAGGGAATGATGCTAAAGCTAAAACTCCAGTACTGGCCACCTCATGTGAAGAGTTGACTCACTGGAAAAGACTCTGATGTTGGGAGGGATTGGGGGCCTGAGGAGAAGGGGACAGCTGAGGATGAGATGGCTGGATGGCATCACTGACTCAATGGACATGAGTTTGAGTGAACTCCGGGAGTTGGTGACGGACAGGGAGGCCTGGTGTGCTGCAATTCATGGGGTCGCAAAGAGTCGGACACGACTGAGCGACTGAACTGAACTAAACCCTAGATATCACTGAATTAAACCACAGGAGAGCAAGATATTCAGTATGGTAAGTTAAGATTATTTTACTCTTTTCAATAGAGTTTACAACCTTAAAATAACATCTCCTCTCATTTTTTTTTACTTTGCTTTACCTAAAAGCAAGAAACTTACACACACACACACTAATCTGAATGTAAGACTGTATCCTAGCAGTGATTGAGTGTGGTTGGACTGGAAATACTGCCTTTGCTCTTATGGTGTTTGTGTATTGAGTTCCTGGCAAGATAATCCTGGCATTAGAAAAAAAGAATTCCATCTATTGAGTATTTTTTTCAGGAATTATCAGTGCCAGCTATGGTTTTAAGTTACATTTTAACAGTGAAGTGGGGAGACATTGCCCCAGATGGTGGATGTAAAATGTGCCATAAATTTTAATGAAGCAAATAAGTCACTAATAATCCTACTGCTAACACTGCTATGTTTGAGGCCGACCTTAATAAAGGAAAATTAAAAAGGCACATGTAGCCCTTAAACAAGTGCCTAAGAAGCCTAATATGATTTACTGATTCAGCTATTCACACTCTGATTGCACAGCCCCTGGTCATCTGCTCGAGTACAGCTGCTTCATGAAAAATAAATAAATAAATAAGTTTATTGACCACCAGATGTCCCAGCCTGTAATGTGTGCTAGTAGATTTCAGGTCACTCAAAGTTCAAGCAGATTTCCTAAATATACATATGTTTTTGGTAGCGACACTACCTTGGAAACCATACATGTATAATTTTGTTTTTAGCCAGAGCCTGGAGATAACTTCATGCTTCCTTTAAGTCATGAGATCTCAACCAATAGATTTCTTTTGGGGAAGCAATGTGTAACAGATAGGTTATTGGTTAAGGATTCTGGGAAAGGGCATATGGGACTTTTTCACTTTTCATTAAAACCCTGGCAGAAGATTCCTGAAGCTAAGCATCATTAAGTCTTACCAACCCAAACAATTAACTTGGACATGTTAACTGGGCATCATTTTCTAGTTGAGGTAAGTGATGCCCAGGGAGGTTTATATGATTCAGCCAACAACACATGGAGCATGGAGGAGAACTAACAATCAAATGCAAATCTCAGACCAGATAATGCTATAATGTACATTTGTAGAATGCAGATTTAATAACATACTAATCCATCTAGGAATTATTATCTGCATGCAAAAATAGGGAAAATAAAGCATGAGATAAAATGGAATAATAATATTTTTAAGTAGCTTGCTAAGTGTTATAGTTTCACTATTTTTCGCTAAAATCTTGAGACAAAATATAGTTAAGACAAGTTTCATCATTAACTATGGTGGATAAATATATTCTAAATAATCTTCTTTGTAATATTAATTCTAAGGTGCCAATTTCTTGTCAGATATAATTATATCATCTTTTCCTCCTTCTGAAGTGGTTGATGAAGGGGTCATAGAAAATGGACAGTTGTCAGCTCTACCATCTTGTTAGTTGCTGCAATTACATGATCTATGTTATTTTTGACCCATACTTACTCTTCAGGACTTTTTTTTTTTAAGCCACTTGCCCATTTCATGAGGAATTAGGTCTGTTAAAAGAGGATAATATCATTTAAAATCCCACTTAACTAAAGGCATGCAAGTTGCAACATGTCACACAATTTTGAAAGCCAACACCTGCACAAAGAAATAACAGTTGGCCCCCCTCTAGTGGTGCACACTTCCTCCTAAAACCACACATACTCTGAAACACAAGGCACTCAGTAGATGATGGAATGGGGACCCAGAGTAAATAAGTTCATATACTGTATACATTACCCTTATTACACTGTATTCCTTTCTTATTTTTTAAATAAAAATATACATTGAAGCTCTATTTTTTCCTAACATTCAACATTAAATATTATCACTTCAGATCATTAACTATATCAAGGCATCCTTACAGTTATCAAGACATTCATATTCCTTAATGAAATACCTGGTATCTACTGTTCTGCCTCTTCTAATAAAATATTCTTATTTGCCTACATACTCCAGTTATTCTCCTAAAATACTCCAAAATGTCATGTGATGTTTAATGACATATTCCTGAACTATTTAACAGAGATGAGAAACAACATACACCCAGAAAAATATGAGCATTATTATGGCAGATTTATATAGATTTTGGTCGTTTATATAATTTATGTAGATTTATGTAGACCAAAATTTTAGACAAATATAATGAAAAGGAAAGTTCAAATGCATAAATGTGTATATTTATATGCCTGAACTTCAGTCTCTGTACTAGGAAACTCCAATAGAATATTTATTAAGGACAATTATTTTACCCATATGATTTTGTATCTTGACTGTAAACTTATTTATTAAGATTGATTTTCCTTCACCTTTGGACCTGAATGGGAGAAAAAGTCATTTTACCCACACAAGAAAATAACCCAAACTGAGGCCCTACTCTACCCACATCTATCCACAGACTGTGAGACTAAGGGGCCTTCCCTGGTGGCTCAGAGGTTAAAGCATCTGCCTGCAATGCAGGAGACCTGGGTTTGATCCCTGGGTCAGGAAGATCCCCTGGAGAAGGAAATGGCAACCCACTCCAGTATTCTTGCCTGGAAAATCCCATGCACGGAGGAACCTGGAGGGCTACAGTCCATGGGGTCACCAAGAGTCGGACACGACTGAGCGACTTCACTCTTTCACATGAGACTAAAGAAAGACTGCTTCTCAATAAAACTTTCAACAAAATTCAGAACGATGTTCTACGGAACTCAAGAGTGTCATGCTTCAGATTTCTGTCAGGGTTTCTATGGACTGCATTAACCCTCAGTGTGGAAAGGGAAAGGCAGTTTCTACCATTTGATAATTATTTTGTATATTAAAATACTACTTTCAATTATTTGCAGTCTTTTCAAATTCTCCAACCAGTCTCTACAAATATGTTTCCCTAAAATATTCCAGTTAGATTTCACCACAGCACAAAAGTCCCAAGATCCTTCATAACTGTTTAAATAAAGATAAAAATATTATTTGTTTCTGTAGTATGCCAATGAATATTCAGAACAAACTATGCAGTTTTCTAAAATGTTTCCCTTCAAACACAGATATTTCAAGGATGGAGATGAAGATTTATACTATAGTTTTAATCTAAAAGTAATTTGTAATGCAAAAGTTATTTTTAAATAATTTTAATAAAATTAATTTTAAATCTGGGTGATGGGGAACATGAAAAACATGTTAGAACACTCTCCTAGTTTGAATATGAAATTTTCAGGTTAATGTTTCAATAACAGATTATCTGGTCTGCAACTTGCTTTATGCACAGTCAAGAAAGTGAGGAATACAATGCATATCAAATAAAACTGTACTGAAAATCCAAACATCGTCGATCTAAATAGAACTGCTATCAGAAGCTGCAGGGATGCAAAGTTTTAAACATCGTTTAGAAATTTTTCTGAATTTGGAGCCTGGTGAAGATGACCCCATAGAACCGGAGGAGAGAATGCACTCAGGCTTATTCATGGGGGTTTCTCACACCTTCCCCTTAGACATGTTTAATTAGCCAGGGCCTGTTGTGTTTATTTGGTAGATTTGGATACAAATGGAAAAAAAGGTCTTTTCATCTCTTTTTATCAGTAGTCCCCCAAAGCCAAGGCAGGTGTCTGTGGGATTAAACATAATTACAAAGGGAGAGGGTGAGAGAAGAAGGGAGCTAGATAATAATTCCCAACAGAGCTGGAATTTGAGAATGGGAGCAGGTGCTGCAAGAGGCCCCATGTATCCAACTAATTTAAGCGACGATGTTGTGTGGAGGCCCACATATTCATCCTTTCAACGGGGAGGGCGCTGGCAGCGTGTGAGCACAAAGGCAACCCAGTCGGAGTGATGCCAAGATGGCCGGCTTCAGCACCACGGCTACCAGGGTAACCGGAGCCTGCTTCTCACTGCCGCCTTTGTTGGGTGCCAGCCACGGAAAACAAAGTGCCACTTCTTACCATTGTACAGGCACATGCATAATCATTCTCCTTTTGGCTTATCATCATGAATGAGCAATTACTCTATTATTAAGTGGAAGATCAGCAGCAGGTGACAAAGCGCCACAACTTCTAGCTTATATTTCTGAGCTCCTTTTTTTTTTTTTTCCAGTTTTGGATTGACCTCTTCAGCTAGTGTATTCCTATTGTGCAGAAAATTCTATGATCCCATAGAAAAGCCGTTTTCTTTCTCATCTTGGAGAGTCTGACCCATGATTCTACTGGAGGGGGAAAGAAAGCCCTGAAAGAATTATGGACAAAAAGGTCCTTTTGCAACTAAGAGAACACCTGGACCGTATAAAGGAGACACAAACCTTAGAGCTCCCACCCCCCCACCGTGCCAGGGGCAGCTTCCCATCGCAGGCTGACTCATCCAATCCCGGAGCCTCTGTCTGGACTTATTTAAGATCCATTATTCACTGAAACTTTTGAGATAATGCCACTTTTTATCGGGTTGTACCCACAGTTCTCAAACACTTATAGAAGGAGAGAGGAACTGGGAGATTTTAGTTCTTATGATTCTGAGCTTTCCAAATCCAATGACTGAAGAAGAATTTTAGAAAAGCCGTTTTCTTTCTCATCTTGGAGAGTCTGACCCATGATTCTACTGGAGGGGGAAAGAAAGCCCTGAAAGAATTATGGACAAAAAGGTCCTTTTGCAACTAAGAGAACACCTGGACCGTATAAAGGAGACACAAACCTTAGAGCTCCCACCCCCCCACCGTGCCAGGGGCAGCTTCCCATCGCAGGCTGACTCATCCAATCCCGGAGCCTCTGTCTGGACTTATTTAAGATCCATTATTCACTGAAACTTTTGAGATAATGCCACTTTTTATCGGGTTGTACCCACAGTTCTCAAACACTTATAGAAGGAGAGAGGAACTGGGAGATTTTAGTTCTTATGATTCTGAGCTTTCCAAATCCAATGACTGGAGAAGAATTTTAATAGTAACTGATAAATTACTTCAATGAGTCTTGAGAGAAGGGCATTTTTTTTTTTTTTGGTAGACTTCAAAAAGAGGAAGAAAGACCTGTTTTTAAAGCTGGGTGCAATTTTTTTCAGGCCTTGGAGGAATTCTTGAATGCCAGTATTCCAAATTGTAATAATAAAGCAGAGAAAATAAAGTTATTTTTCCAATATGTCACTGGGTACCATTTATTTTATAGTGTTATATGTAGTAGGTTTTCCTGTGTAATCGGAATATTTTATTTATACAAGCAAAATAACTGTTTTGGTCTTTTCTTTCCTGTCAGCTAGGAAAAATGAAGTCAAAAGATTGATATTTTCAATGTATAAAATTATAAAATGACTTTATTGTCTAATTGAACATTTCATATAGACACCCAAGTACAGTCTTTTTTCTTTTTGCATGTCATCTAGTACATTGTAAATTACCTGAAAACAAGTTCCTGGCTGCTCTAAGCCCAGTGGTATTGTCAGAACATTAGTATGTTTGATGAACATATATATTTAGAACACCAGGAGGAAGTCTTAATCTGGGCCTATTATTAGCAATTTGGCATCTCCTATATGTCAGGGACTGCTAGGAAAAAATGAGGGTAAATCTCTAAAGAGTTAAAGAACATGTCTGAGGGTACTGAGTAAAGGTAGACTTTTGGAAAGCAGGTGCTGAGAATAGAGAGTAAATTAAGGGTATCTTTGCACTTCTAACAAACTGAATGGAGAAAATATTCATTCTGAGAAAACTGTTAGGACGTACTGATTCTATTCAGGGATACTAACTGGATATTGGTGGGAAGAGAGGGAGACAGAGAAGAGATTATCAAGAAGGAAACTGTTTTTCAAACTAGCCCCTGGCAGATTTTGTACCAAGATTCTAAGAAGTATTCTATGCAATAAAATTAAAATGAGTCAAATGATAGAGTGCATCGGCTACTTGGAGATCTTAAAAGAAATAAAGTGAAAGTCATCTCTGGGGGCTGAATGCCATCACTGGGGGCTGGATCAGGCCATCTGTGATAAGGTTAACAGCAGCAATGAAGAGAAGAGTGAAATCTTACCTCAACGATGGATGGGAGCAGCCGCCAAGACTCTGAAAGGTCAATTAACACAAAGCTTGGAGAAGCCCCGTGAGAAACTCAAGTAGCAGCGGGATGAAAATATCAGAAGCCTGGTACAAAGGGGCTGGCCATGAGCAGTTTTGTTTGTTTGCTTGTTTTTTGTTTGTTTGTTTTTAGGAAGAGTTAGTTTAAGATTCCAGCAATCAATCTAGAGGGGCTTAAAGACAGGGTGATTTTTGTTCTTAATTTTACTCTAATTGTACCTTTGAGGCTTCCCTGGTGGCCAGCAATAAATAGTCCGCAGGAGATGTGATTTTGATCGCTGGGTCAGAAAAATCCCCTGGAAAAGGAAATGGCAACTCACTCCAGTATCCTTGCCTGGGAAATCCATGGACAAGGGTGCCTACAGGCTACAGTCCACGGGGATGCAGAGTGAGACAAGACTTAGTGACTAAACAACAATAGTACCTACAGCTTGATCAGTTCTGAGAAAAGTCTGGTACCTAAAACTGCAAAACTCATGTTAAATAAATATGCTTAAATAAAGTATAAATTATTTATGAATGCTTTCAAAAAGGAAAGAATTGGGCCTTGTCTTATTCTAGAAGAAATTATTTGATAGGTTTAATATTTAAATAGCATGATCATTTAATTTTGAGTCTTTGCAAAGCATTTGTCTCAAATCTGGGACTAGAGTAGGCAGTCTTCAGAGGGCTTCCTACAGAAAGAGATAGCACTGTTAAATTATCTCAGCCCTTATCACTGAGGTGAACTAGGTCTGGGCGTGAGTCTCAGACTTGACCGGCTGGCAGGGAGCTAAAGAGTAGGCTGGACTTTGAAATGAGAGGGATGAGGATTTTCGGAGGTATTTAGCCACCCTCAATTTACCCATTTAAATCAGAAACTTGAATTCAGTGACAGTGTCAAACTCCTTGGCTAAGTGGCTATCAGACCTGCGTCTGGAAGGCAGAAGCAATCTTGAAAAGAATTACTTGGGGCCAAGGCTGTAGGAGTCGGCTCTAGAACATTCTAAAATAACTGTTCACTTGAAACACTTCGGAGTTGGGGGATCTGGTACACACGTGTGCACCCTGAAGTAAGATGGTTTCTGCAGGGAAAGCAGGGAAATGACATATATCTAGTCACAATAGAAACATGAAGGTGAATTCAGGGAGTGTACTATGTAAAGCTTTTGCCCCTGAGTAGCTCCACCTGTGTGGATCAGCAGCCGCCATCTGAGGGTGGGCCTAGGGCAGCTGTTACGCAACAGATCAGGAGAAGATCCAGAGATGAGGCAGAGGAGACTGAAGGTAAGCTGGGATTTGCAGACTACCACCTACCTGCTCGGGGCTTCCCTGGTGGCTCAGAGGATAAAGCGTCTGCCTGCAATGCAGGAGACCAGGATTCAATCCCTGGGTTGGGAAGATCCCCTGGAGAAGGAAATAGCAACCCATTCCAGTATTGCCTGGAGAATCCCATGGACAGAAGAGCCTGGCAGGCTACAGTCCACGGGGTCACAAAGAGTGGGACATGACTGAGCGACTTCACTTCACCAACCTGCTCACCACTGTATCTCAATGAAATAACTTTGCTTTAGTGATAACTCCTTCCAGATCTGGGGTAACATCCTTTGACTTTTTTTTTACTTTTTACTTCTAAAGTAGAACCATGCAAAAGATTCTAGAAAATGTAGTTCACAGCTTAACCACACTGATAAATACCAAAACCGAGCAGAGTCCATTCCCTGCCAGCATGACAGAGCACACCTCTTTTAATCATAGCATCGTCCCTCATAGCTCAGTCAGTAAAGAATCTGCCTGCAATGCCAAAGACCTGGGTTTGATTTCTGGGTTGATCCCCTGGAAGATTCCCTGGAGAATGAAATGGCAACCCACTCCAGTATTCTTGCCTGGAGAATTCCATGGACAGAGAAACCTAGCAGGCTATAGTCCATGGAGTTGCAAGAGTCAGATACTACTTTGTTTGCAATGAACTTTTATCACAAAGCATGGTAATTATAAAAGGTGTTTCAAAAACATCTCTTTATTGCAAACATATCCCTCCTTATGTTCTGCAGCAGCAACTGAATCCCCCCTTAATACGATCAATTGTCCCACCCTCATTCCTCATAATTTAGTGGTGTGGAGAGTCCAAAATAGCCAGGTGGTACACTCAGCTTCCAGTCTAACAGAAACAGTATATATGCCCTCTGGTGAAGGCATTTCTTCCTTGAAAACTAAGAGTTTTAAATCAGTACAGCCCCAAATTGTGGGAACAGGAGGCAAAAAGTTTGCTAGTGGTTGATTATCAGTAAGAGTGTGGAGGAATCACTCATATTCCAGTTGATTCCCAGACCAAGGGTTCTGGTATGGGAGAAACAGCACCACAAATAGGTTTCCAATTCAGAACATCCTCTTCAGCAGCCTGAGGACGTTACCCAAAAGAGCTCACAGTATAACCTAGTCTTTAAAATGCTATTTCATAACTCCAACTATTTAGCTGATCCAGGTGATGGAAGACATGGAAAAATCGATGCCTTCCATCAGCCACTGCTGCACTTCAGTCTTGTCGCTGGTCAGAAGCAATCTTTGTGGGATATCATGACAGCAAGTGAGGTATTCTGTAAGTCCACAGACAGTTTCCTTGGAGGCAGGATTTAAACATGAACAGGAAAGGCAAATAAATCCATATCTACGGTAAGAATCTATTCTAGTGAGAATAAATTCTGCTCCTTCCATGATAGAAATCATCTGACGTAATCAACCTGCCAACAGATGGCTGGCTCATATTCTGTGTGCCAGATTGGCGGCTCAGGGCTGATCTTTGCTGTTGGCTGTTTGGAAACTCACCAGTGCCTGTAGCCAGAAGAGCAGAGTTGACTGGTTGCTTTATGTTGCTGAGTTTATACAGTCTCCATCCCTGCTGTCTTGGCCACTTTTTTCCACAAGCTCATTGTACAAGGATAGAGGGTGAGTCAGGAAAGATGCTGACATTCACAGAATGAGTTTCCTTGTCCAAAATGCTTACACATCTGTTGACATTCCTAACTTTATAAGCAAATACAAGGGAACAAATACCTTCAGAGACTGTGCCCATTTGAGGAGACCCAGTCATATACTTCTTCTTGAAACCATGCTCCTTCCTAATTTTTTAAGCTATTCAGCATATGGTTAACTATTGCCTATGAATTAACATGGGTCTGGACAGCTGGATAACTCTCTTTCCAAGTAAAGTGAGAAACCATGTGGAATGCTAGAACCTTGGACCACTGGAAAAAATTACCTTCTTTACTATCTTTCAAGACTTCCCTTTAAAAGTGTCAGACTTTACTTTTTTGGGGCTTCAAAATCACTGCAGATGGTGATTGCAGCCATGAAATTAAAAGATGCTTACTCTGTGGTCGCCCGCCTCGCCTCGCCTCGCCGATAAGGAGAACGCCACAGACAGGATTCTTCTGACACGCAGTTTATTGTTACAGCTCTTTTAGGAAGTGGCGAGAGGGCCCCGATGCAGGGAAAGCGGTTGCTTATATAGCCCAGAGGGGAGGCGTGTCAACCTCTGATTGGCTCATAACAGAACACTGCCATTGGCTCATAACAGAACACTGCCATTGGCTCATAACAGAACACTGCCATTGGCTCATAACAGAACACTGCCATTGGCTCATGACAGAACACTGTTAGAATCCCTGATTAGCATATCCGTGACCTTAAGAGACACATCTTGCGCATGCGTCTTTTTAGTCTACGTTTGCGAAGAACCAGGAAGCAGGAAACCGGCGCCATCCCGCAATGGCGGCTGCGGCTCCTGAGAGGGCCCCGATGCAGGGAAAGCGGTTGCTTATATAGCCCAGAGGGGAGGCGTGTCAACCTCTGATTGGCTCATAACAGAACACTGCCATTGGCTCATGACAGAACACTGCCAGAATCCCTGATTAGCATATCCGTGACCTTAAGAGACACATCTTGCGCATGCGTCTTTTTAGTCTACGTTTGCGAAGAACCAGGAAGCAGGAAACCGGCGCCATCCCGCAATGGCGGCTGCGGCTCCCGACATCTGAGATCAGGGGCTGTGTCTGAGAGGAGCAACCCCACATCCAAGTAGTGGTGGCTGCGTGGGTGCAGGAGGGCTGAGAGGAGCTACTACATGTTCAAGGTCAGGAGGGGTGATGGTGAGGAGATACCCCTCATTCAAGTTAAGGAGCAGTGGTTGTGCTTTGCTGGAGAAGACATGAAGAGATACCCTACTTCCAAGGTAAGAGAAACCCAAGTAAGATGGTAGGTGTTGCGAGAGGGCATGAGAGGGCAGACACACTGATACCATACTCACAGAAAACTAGTTAATTTAGTCACACTGACCACAGCTTTGTCTAACTCAATGAAACTAAGCCATGCCCTATGGGGCCACCCAAGACAGGCGGGCACAGTGGAGAGTTCTGATACAATGTGGTCCACTGGAGAAGGGGATAGCAAATCACTTCAGTATTCTTGCCTTGAGAACCCCATGAACAGTATGAAAAGGCAAAATGATAGAATACTGAAAGAGGAACTCCCCAGGTTGATAGGTGCCGAATATGCTACTGGAGATCAGTGGAGAAATAACTCCAGAAAGAATGAAGGGATGGAGCCAAAGCAAAAGCAATATCCAGTTATGGATGTGACTAGTGATAGAAGCAAGGTCTGATGCTGTAAAGACTAATATTGCATAGGAACCTGGAATGTTAGGTCCATGAATCAAGGCAAATTGGAAGTGGTCAAACAGGAGAAGGCAAGAGTGAATGTCAGCATTCTAGGAATCAGCGAACTAAAATGGACTGGAATGGGTGTATTTAACTCACATGACCATTTTATCTACAACTGTGGTTAGGGATTCCTTAGAAGAAATGGAGTAGCCATCATGGTCAACAAAAGAGTCCGAAATGCAGTACTTGGATGCAATCTCAAAAATGACAGAATGATTTCTGTTTGTTTCCAAGGCAAACCATTGAATATCACAGTAATCCTTGTCCATAATAAATACTAAAAGATTTAAATCATATAAAGTGATGTTATTATATAACAATGAAAATCAGTAATAGAAGAAATATAGGACAATTTAGAAATATTAGGAAATTAAGCAACAAACTATAAAACAAGCTATAGATCAGAAAGGAAGCACAAGAGAAATTAGAAAATACCTTGGAGAAATGAAAATGAAAGCACAAACTACCAAAACTTATGAAATGCAGTAAACATAGTGCTAAGACAGAAAAGTGTATCTTAAACTTATACATTACAGAGGAAGAAATAACAAATCAGTAAATAATTGTACACTTCAAGGAGATAGAAAAAGTAGAGAAAACTAAAAATAAAGCCAGGAGAAGGAAATAATGAGAGGACTACAGTGGTGATAAATACAATGTTTAATAGAAGAAAAATAGAGAAAATCAGTAAAACCAAAAGTTAGTTTTTCAAAAAGATAAAAACACATAAACCTTTAGCTAGATGGACTAAGGAAAACAAGAAGATTCACATTCAGAAATGGAAGTAATGACATTACTACCAATTTTATAGAAATAGCGTATGAATACTGTAAACAACTGCACACCAAAAAATTGGATAATCTACATAAAATGGGCACAGTTCAGTTCAGTCGCTCAGTCGTGTCCGACTCTTTGCAATCACATGAATCGCAGCACACCAGGCCTCCCTGTTCATCACCAACTCCCAGAGTTCACTCAGATTCACTTCCATCAAGTCAGTGATGCCATCCAGCCATCTCATCCTCTGTCATTCCCTTCTCCTCCTGCCCCCAATCCCTCCCAGCATCACAGTATTTTCCAATGAGTCAGCTCTTCTCATGAGGTGGCCAAAGTACCTGGAATTTCAGCTTTAGCATCATTCCTTCCAAATAAATTCCAGGGTTGATCTCCTTCAGAATGGACTGGTTGAATCTCCTTGCAGTCCAAGGGACTCTCAAGAGTCTTCTCCAACACCACAGTTCAAAACCATCAATTCTTTGGTGCTCAGCCTTCTTCACAGTTGAATTCTCACATCTATACATGACCACAGGAAAAACCATAGCCTTGACTAGACGAACCTTAGTTGGCAAAATACACAATTTATCAAAACTCAATTATGAAGACAAATAAAATTTGAGAAAACCTGATCAGACCTACAACTAGTAAGATATTGAATAAGAATCAAAAATATATTTGTGAAGAAAAGTTTTGGACCAGATGTCTTCAATGGTAAATTCTACCAAGCATTTAGTGAAGAATAAAAATCAATCTTTCTCAAAGTCTTTCAAAAAATTGAAGAGGAAGAGGCACTTCCAAACTCATTGTATGACATCAGTGTCTTGAAACTAAAGCCAAATAAAGGTACTATAAGAAAACTACAGACTAATAGTCTTTATGAATATTGATGAAGAAATCCTGAAAAAATACTAGCAAACCAAAATCAGCAACATATTAAAACAACTGTAAACCATGATCAGTGAGGTTTATTACTAGCATGCAAGCTGGTTCCATATATAATAATCATTCAGTGATTTTTTTTTTTACCACATTAATAGAATGAACGGGGGGGGGGGAACTCCTTTATTCTAGGAGTTTTGATTGTTGGCTCATATAAGAAGGATAAGCTTAGTTTAGTAATAAGCTTTGAATAATGCAGTATTGTAAAGTGGCTATATCATTGTCCATTTCTTAAAATCTCTGATGGGATTTGCCAGTGAACACACCTAAGCCTTATATTTTATATTTTAGATGGTTGTTAATTACTTATTCAATTGATTTAGTAGATATAATTCTATTCAGATTGTCTGTTTCTTCCTGCTTGAGTTTAGCAAAATGTGTCTTTCAGGGAATTGGACCATTTCATTGAAGTTATCAAGTTTGTGGGCATAGAGAGTTGTTCATAGCATTATTTTATCATCATTTTAATGTCCATAGGATCTTTAGTGATGTTCATCTTTCATCTCTGATATTAACAATTTGTGTCATCTCTTTTTTTCTTAACCAAGCTAGTATCTTATCAATTTTATTGGTCTTTTTATAAAAACATCTTCTGACATCACTGGTTTTCTCCATTGATTTCCCCTTGTCAAATTTACTCATTTCTGCTCTAATTCTTAAGGAGAAAATGTATAAACAGATGTGATTTTAGATTTTTCTTCATTTTTAATATATGCATTCATCATGAATTATTAGTAATAGCCCCAAAGTTGACAGAAAACTTATCAATCTAATCACATGGACCACAACCTTGTCTAACTCAATGAAACTATGAGAAATGTCGTGTAGGGCCACCCAGGACAGACAGGTCATGGTGGAGAGTTCTGACAAAATGTGGTCCACTGGAGAAGGGAATGGCAAACCACTTCAGTATTCTTGCCTTGAGAACCCCATGAACAGTATGAAAAGGCAAAAAGATAGGACACAGAAAGATTAACTCTCCAGGTTGGTGGGTGCCCAATATGTCACTGGAGACTGTGGAGAAGTAACTCCAGAAAGAATGAGGAGATGGAGCCAAAGCAAAAACCACACACAGTTGTGGATATCACTTGTGATTGAAGCAAGGTCCAATGCTGTAAAGACTGATACTGCATAGGAACCTGGAATGTTAGGTCAGAGTGTCTGTTGAACTATGAATAGAGGTTTATGACATTGTACAGGAGACAGGGGTCAAGACCATCTCCAAGAAAAAGAGATTCAAAAAAGCATAATGGCTAACTGAGGAAGCCTTACAAGTAGCTGTGAAAAGAAGAGAAGTGAAAAGCAAAGGCGAAATGGAAAGACATACCCATTTGAATGCAGGGTTCCAAAGAATAGCAAGGAAAGATAAGAAAGCTTTTCTCAGGGACCAGTGCAAAGAAATAGAGGAAAGCAATAGGCTAGGCAAGACTAGAGATCTCCTCAAGAAAATTAGAGATACCAAGGGAATATTTTTATGCAACGATGGGTTCTAAAAAAGAATAGAAATGGTATGGACCTAACAGAAGCAGAATATAGTAAGAAGAGGTGGCAAGAATACACAGAAGAACTGTACACAAAAGATCTTCGTGACCTAGATAATCATGATGGTGTGAACACTCACCTAGAGCTAGACATCCTAGAATGTGAAGTCAAGTGGGCCTTAGGAATCATCACTACGAACAAAACTAGTGAAGGTGATGGAATTCCAGTGGAGCTATTTCAAATCCTAAAAGATGATGCTATGAAAGTGCTGCACTGAATATGCCACCAAATTTGGAAAATGCAGCAGTGGCCACAGGACTGGAAAAGGTCAGTTTTCATTCCAATCCCAAAGAAAGGCAATGCCAAAGAATGTTCAAACTACCACACAATTGCACTCATCTCACACACTAGTAAGATGATGTTCAAAATTCTCCAAGCCCGGCTTCAACAATACGTGAACAATAAACTTCCAGATGTTCAAGCTGGTTTTAGAGAAGTCAAGGAACCACAGATCAAATTTCTAACAGCTGTTGAATCATCAAAAAAGGAGGAGAATTCCAGAAAAATATCTATTTCTGCTTTATTGACTATGATAAAGCCTTTGACTGTGTGGATCACAATAAACTGGAAAATTTTGAAAGAGATGGGAGTACCAGACCACCTGGCCTTCCTCTTGAGAAACCTGTAAGCAGGTCAGGAAGCAACAGTTAAAACTGGACATGGAACTACAGGCGGTTCCAAATAGGAAAGGGTGTAAGTCAAGGCTGCACATTTTCACCCTGATTATTTAACTTATATGCAGAGTACATCATCTGAAATGCTGGGCTCGATGAAGGTCAAGCTGGAATCAAGATTTCTGGGAGAAAAATCAGTAACTTCAGATATGCAGATGACTTCATTTCTATGGCAGTATTCTTATATGAATCCCTGGTGGCTCAGACGATAGAGACTGCCTGCAATGCTAGAGACCCGGATTTGATCCCTGGGTTGGGAAGATCCCCTGGAGAAGGAAATGACAACCCACTCCAGCATTCTTGCCTGGAAAATCTCATGGATGGAGGAGCCTGGCAGGCTACAGTCCACAGGTCGCAAAGAGTTGGACACGACTGAGCAACCTTGCTTTTGCTTTTGCTTTGTGGCAGAAAGTGTAGAACTAAAGAGTTTATTGATGAAAGTCAAAAAGGAGAGTGAAAAAGTTGGCTTAAAGCTCAACATTCAGAAAACTAAGATCATGGCACCCAGTCTCATCACTTCATGGCAGATAGATGGGGAAACAGTGGCTGAATTTATATATATATATACATACACATTTTGGAGGGGGGCTCCAAAATCACTGCAGATGGTAACTGCAGCCATGAAATTAAAAGACATTTAGTCCTTGGAAGAAAAGTTATGACCAACCTAGACAGCATATTAAGAAGCAGAAACATTATTTTGCCTACAAAGGTCCATCTGGTCAGGCTGTAGTTTTTCCAGTAATCATGTTTGGATGTGAGAGGTTGGACTATAAAGAAAGCTGAGCACTGAAGAACTGATGCTTTTGAACTGTGGTGCTGGAGAAGACACTTGAGAGTCCCTTGGACTGCAAGGTTATCCAACCAGTCCATGCTAAAGGAAATCAGTCCTGAATATTCATTTGAAGGACTGATGTTGAAACTGAAACTCCAGTCCTTTGGCCACATAATGCGAAGGGCTGACTCATTTGAAAAGACCCTGATGCTGAGAGAGATTGAGGGCAGGAGAAAAGGGGATGACAGAGGATGAGATGGTTGGATGGCATCACCGACTCAATGGACATGAGTTTAATTAACCTCCTGGAGTTGATGATGAACAGGGAGGCCTGGAGTGTTGCAGTCCATGGAGTTGCAAAGAGTCGGACACAACTGAGCAACTGAACTGACTGAACTGAGCTCCAAAGTGGAAGCGACCAAAATATCCATCAACAGATGAATATATACACAAAATATGATGTATAATTACAATAGAATACTATTTATTGAAATTCTGATACATGCTAAAATATGTGTGAACCTGGAACCTTTAAGCTCAGTGAAATAAACTAGACACAAAAAGACAAATATTGTATGATTCCACCTATATAGGTTTTGGATCAGTTTCAGCTCTTGACAATAATGTTATTGGGTAAGAATGCTCGAGGTACTTGCCAGGGAGCATGCTTCTTTTGATGAGCCCCCATAGATGTTTCTCTGATTAAAAGACTAGGCAGACTGACCTTGCAGTTCTTATTATGATTGCAGAACACAACCATTAAGGAGATTTGAAAAATAAGATTTATTACTCAGAAATCCTACAGTCTATATATCACACTCAAGAGTAACACAGCAAGGTTGTGAGTAGAGAAAGAGGGAGTATAGACCAGGGGCTCTCTAATGGGGTCTCTATGTAGAGTGCTTCAGATTTCATGGGTTCACCCTTTACCTGATGAGTTTGATGAGTTTCAAACCTAAAAGCAAGAATTTAGGGCATGGGAAGGGAAAAACAGAGTCCCTTCCTAAAAGAGGATCTTCATGACTGGGGAGTGACATAGTTTCTTACCTAGTTGTTTTCCTGGCAGTTTTGTCATACAGCTGGCAGTATGTTTATTTGAGATGGATGTCTGTGAAGTGGATACCTTGGCAATCAAAAGCTTAGAACCAGGCATGACAATAACGTACCTAGAAAAAGAAAATTCAAAGAAACAGAGGCAGAATAGAGGTGGGGGTCACCAGAGGAATGAGGAGTTTCCTTTAATTGGAAGAAACTTTCTGTTTGATTTGATGAGGAATTTCTAGAAATGGATAAACATGATGGTAACACATTGTAAGCTATGGTTTTTCCTGTGGTCATGTATGAATGTGAGAGTTGGACTGTGAAGAGGCTGAGCACCGAAGAACTGATGCTTTTGAACTGTGGTATTGCAGAAGACTCTTGAGAATCCCTTGGACTGCAAGGAGATCCAATCAGTCCATTCTAAAGAAGATCAGCCCTGGGATTTCTTTGGGAGGAATGATGCTGAAGCTGAAACTCCAGTACTTAGGCCACCTCATGCAAAGAGTTGACTCATTGGAAAAGACTCTGATGCTAGGAGGGACTGGAGGCAGGTGGAGAAGGAGATGACAGAGGATGAGATGGCTGGATGACATCAGTGACTCGATGGACGTGAGTCTGAGTGAACTCCTGGAGTTGGTGATGGACACAGAGGCCTGGCGTGCTGTGATCATGGTGTCACAAAGAGTTGGACACCACTGAGCGACCGAACTGAACTGAACTGAACACATTGTGAATGTAGTTCATGCCATTTAATGCATACCTACAAAAGGCTAAAGTGGTAAATTTTATGTAATACAGATTTTACTACAATAAAAAATATT